>JAVHLU010002646.1:0-16600 GCA_036785755.1 Colletotrichum ledebouriae
CCCTATAGAGTAGCCCTTCTTCGAGCAGGTCCTCTATATTACTAAGGTAGAGGTAGCCTAGGCGGCCTAGGCGAACGTTAGTAAGTATAGCTTGCGCTAATAATATAGAGAGAGCGTTGCTAATAACGGCATAGCTACGAAGGCGTTAGCTAACCCGATTGAATAAGAGGACTAGCGGACGAAGTAGTAATAGAGGCAGTATTAGCAGCGCGGGTAGTGCGCGAGAGGAAAAGTTAATAGTTTTATAGTCTATTAAATAATTTAAAACCACGTTATTATTAATATAAAGTTGAAGATCGTGGCGCTATGGGCACGTATAAGTATAGCTATAGTTAGGAGAGGATCACGTGACCAAAGGCTATATATTATTAGGAGGCGCGGAGTTAGAAGGTCTATTGCACTTAAGTAGGTAAGATCACTATGCAGTGGCCAGAGGCCCTACTTTATCCTATTATCCTATAATATAGCTTTAAGGTAGGTTAGTATAAACTCCCCTATACTATCTATATAAATAACCTTTATTATTATACTAAAGGCGTTCTTCTATCCTTAGAAGTATATTCATAATTAGCGCGCTAGCCTATTCTTAATATCTATAAAAATAATTACTTAAAAGCGTATTTTGTTATTTATAACTAATAGAAAGTATTTAAAGTACTTTACTAGCTTTACCTCTCTAATATCTGTATAAAGAATATCTCCTACTCTCTCTATATATTACCTAGGTATATATAGAGAGTATTATAGACCCTTTAAGAGATTATATATTTAATATAGCTATAGGACTACTAGGTTAGGGATAATTATATATCTCTTTATTATCTTAATAGTCTTTTCTATCTCTTTAAAACCTAGGTACCCTAGCGTGTAGTATTAGAGCTTAGATCTAATCCTCTACTACGTAGTATATACAACCCGCGCGCTTAAATCTTACTTATAGGTAATATTAAGGTTAAAACCTCGCTACTAAATAATAAGTATTATAAATACCTACTTATTAGTACCTACTAGTTAGTTCCTATTAAAGTAATCACTACTAAGGTATAGTTACTTATTATTAAATATATTAATTAGAAAGGTTAGTATATATAAAACGTCTTGCAGCTGTATCAATTCCCTAGTATTAAAGTATAGAGTAACTATACCTATATACTTAGGATATAAATCGCACGTAGAGTTATTAATAGCGTATACTCGTTATCATTATACTATAATAGGTTATTAATTATATATATATTTATACCTATATCTTATAGCTAAACGCTATTATTATACTTAACTATTGTTAAAATAGTATCCTCTTATCTATTCTCTAGAGGGGTAACTACTTACGCTAGGTATCCTATAAGGTTATTCTAAGCTATTTAGAATTTATTTAAATCTATAAAAGCGTAGTAAACTTATTCTAATACCTTCTACCTATCTTCTGTAAACTCCTTCTTAAGTATATTTATCTTCTTATTATTATTTAATAGAGTTGGGAATTCCTTATCTTATAACTATAATTAAAATGATAATACTATATAATATTAGCACGCCTAAAACTAAGATAACTATAGCTTCGCTAGTCTTTTTTAAGCTCTATCTTCTTATTCCCCTTAGTTATCTTATTTATTTAAGTTATAGGTATAACCTTCGTTTTACTAGTTATATAAGCCTTATCCTATAGACCCGCTACGAGCGCCTTAACTAACTTAATAATACCTTCATAGTATATTAATTATTAATATATAGCCTAGTCGTAGTACTATTCCTCTACTCCTTAAATAAATACTTAAATTATATCTTTAGGAGAGATAGCACTACCTACTTATTATTGTCTATAAGGGGTTAGACCCGAGTTTATTTAATAATAGGTTGCTATAATACTATTTATTTAAGCTAAAGAGGAAAAGGGGAAGTTTTCCTCTCTAGTAGAGATTTTGCTAATTTATAAGGAACTACTAGGTAAGCCCTAGGTAAGCCCTAGGTAGCTCCCTAAGGTAATAAACCTAGGTAAAAGCCTAGGTAGGCTTAACCTAGGTATAGCTTATAATACTATCCCCCCTCCTAGCTAGTCCTCCCCTAAGTATAGGCTAGGTTATTATTATTATTTATAACTAGCTTATAATAGGCCTTATACCTATCTACTATTAAAATATTTATTATAGCCTGTATAGGCTCCTAGGTAAGCTTTATATACCCCTCCTACTTAACTAGGGCCTTATACCTCCGCCCTTACCTAACTACCTTCTACTACGCTATATATGTCTTCTATATACTACTTAAACCCGCTATTATTAGCTATAATTAGTAATAGCTAGGGGTCTATTCTTATCTAAGTAGGTAGGGGGTTCTCTAGTGCCCTCTAGAGGAGGTCTATATAGAACCTTGAGTAGATATTACTAAGTATATCTAGTTTAATAATATATAGGCTTAGAACTCCTATTACTATATACTTATAGTATAGTTATAATATAGTTATAATAGCGTCTTACTAGGCCTAGGGCTCTTATAGTTAGCTATTAAGAGCTAGACCTTATTACTTACTTAGTACTCCTCTAAGGCTATCCTATACAGTTTATATTCTCCTCGCTATACTACTAGGCTATTATAATACTTACTTAGATAAGGTCTACTACCTCTTATAGCCTAGTTACTAGGAAGGTAGTTATTATATCCCTAGAGGGGGCCTCCTATAATATATTATTTATAATTAGTATAGGGTTAGTATAGTATTTATACTCTAAGAAGAATAGCGAGAGGCTAGTTATACTACTAAGACTATTTTAAAGTTTTAATTAAGTAGTAAGTAGTAGCTATCCCTAGTTATCTTATACCTAAGTTATAAATACTTATAGGATAGCTTATATCTCCTAGTTCTACCTTTTAATACTTCTATTAGTTTATAAGTAGTATATAGTACTTAATAATCTCTTTATATTAATAAGATAGTAAAACTTAGCTTAGAAGTAGCTTACTTAATTAGACTTATAATTACTAATAATACTATACAAGAACTTATAGAACTAAAAGTAGTAAGTAAGGAACTACTAAGTATAAGCTTTTACCTCTATAATACCTATCTCCTCTAGTATTACTAACTTATCTAGCTTATTTACTATAGCCTATAGGTATTAGCTAGCGTTATCCTTTATAAGTAATAGGTCTATAATAAAGTCTATTAAGAGGTCTAAGTATAACTAGGTAAATACTAATAGGGGCTTTAATAAACCCCTCTTAGCTTACCTCTAGAGAAATATCCCTCTAAAGATATTATAGTTCCTTATGAACCTCTATATTATTTATAACTATCCTAGCTAGTAGAACTACTAGCCTATTAGCTCTAAGATATTATTATAGCTTAGGTAAGTAGTTATACTTAAGTTATAGCTTTATTAAATAGTCTTTATATAAAGCTCCCCTAGGAGGTTTTTATTATCCTCCCTACTAGATACCTATAGCCTCCCTCTAAATATTAGCCTCCCTTAACTACTAATGATATACTTATTAATTTAAACCTTAGCCCTTATATCTAATAAGAAGCTCTAATATTAGTAAGTAACTATATAATATATAGCTTTATATATCATATCCTTCTTTATAATCTCTAGCTATAGTATTTATAATTTAGGGTTGCTATTAAAGATTATAATATCTAGGATATTAATATAACCCTCTTGACCTCTCCTTACTAGGGGGCTAGCTATAGGGTCTCTGCGGGGGTAGGAATAGTCTAGTATTAGCTATAAGACTCTCCCTTATTTCTACTTATTATCCTACTCTTATAATATATCTTATTCTCTCTAAGAGAGGGTATTAGGGGCTATTACTTCCCAATTAGAGTAATATTCAATAGTAACGTTATGCTAAGATAGCTCTTCTACTTACTAGCTTTAGCGCTCTATAAGGTATTACTTCTTTATAAAGTATTAAGTTTGGAATTACGCCGCAGCCCCTTTGTAAAAGGATTATAATAAATTTACCTAGTTCGTAGGTATAATTTAGGAAATACTATATAGGCATTTTAACCTATACTCTCTGCTAGTTAAGGAAAATAATATAGGAACCCTATACGTTCCTATAACTTGAAAGTAAACCCTCTAAATATTACTATATAAAGTTAGATACGCGCTATACAAGGGCTAATTATATTAGAGCTAAATAGGCTACTAAGGCTCTTATAGTAACGCCCCTGCTAAACGTTCTAATAAGGTGGTATAGAAGCTATTATATACGATAACTCCTTAACCTTAAAGGTTAACCTTCTAATAAGGTATTATAAATACTACTATATAAGAGGTAACTCCTTAACTAAAGAGGTCTTTCCTAAGAGGTTCTTATAGTTATAAGTATAAGCAGCTCTATTATTATAAGCAGGGCTTTATGCCTCTCCCTCTTTCTTATCCTTATCCCTTAACTATATTAATACTAAACCTTATATATAAATACGCTAAGCTTAAGAGAGGTATACCCTTTAGTATAAATAATATATAGGGGATTATTAGAGAGTTTAATATTAATATAATTAATAAAACCCGCTCCTTTATTAAATACTCAGCTATATATAAAGAATATATTATTAGTATAGCCCTTAAGAGGGCTTACCTTAATACCCCTATAGGGGACTCTATAAGGCGCGATAGCATTAGAGCTAAGCAAGCTGACTTAGTAGCGGAAGCTACGGGGGTTATTATATACCCTATAGAGTAGCCCTTCTTTAAGTAGGTCCTCTGTATTACTAAGGTAGAGGCGGCCTATTAGGGCTTATTAGCAAGTATAGCTTATACTAAATAGAGATAGCTTATACTAAATAGAGAGAGCGTTACTAACGATAGTATAGCTACTACGAAGGCGTTAGCTAACCCGATTAAATAAGAGGACTACTAGCGGATAAAGCGGTAATAGAGGCGGTATTAGTAGCGCGGGTAGTATACGAGAGGATAGGTTAATAGTTTTATAGTCTATTAAATAATTAAAAACTATATTATTATTAATATAAAGTTAAAGAGCGTGAGGCTATTTAGTATAATAGGTATATACAAGTATAGCTATAGTTAGGAAAGTTATAATCACGTGACTAAAAGCTATATATATAATTAGGAGGCGCGGGGTTAGAAGGTCTATTGCACTTAAGTAGGTAAAATTACTATATAGTAGCTAGAGGCCTCTTTATAAAGTATTTAAGCCCCTAGTAGTTTATTAGTATCTGTAAAGTTATAAGAGTATAGCTATAGGCCTAAACTAGGAAAGGCTAGAATGCTAAAACGTAGGTATACGTAGTTATATTGGGCTATTGCTTAACCTTCTAAGTCTCTAGCTTGTAGAGTTTTCTTAAGGGGGTGTATGTTTACTGCTAATTCGCTAATATTTTACTAATAGCGTTAGCTCTATATCCTATACCCGCTATTATTCCTTATAATTACCCCCCCCCTCTAAAGCCTTAGTCCCTAAGGCGTACTAATAGGGTAATGCGGCTCTGCGTCGTTGCGGATATCATTACTAACTATAGGGCGGCCTTTCTACGCCTTTATTATATTATTTGCTCTCGCCCTCTGCGCTAGATCTAGGTAGTTATAGCGAATAATATATTTTCGTTTTCCTAGCGCGTCGTAGGTATTCTATATTATCTTTTAATTAGTTACTAATAGTTATACGACCGTTTAGTAGTATATAACCAGTAATTATTTTACCTTATTACCTAGTAACTTAAAATATAAAAGGGCGTCTTCTTTTTAAGGTCTCTAACTTAGTTAGAATTTCTCCTTTTTATAATCTTTTTTAGTCCAGCTACCTCTCCTATTTTAGCGCCTATTTTATAAGCCTTTGCTATAATTATTAAGTTATTTCCCTTCTCTTCTAACCTCGCTTATATCCTTCTCTAGTATCTCGCTAATAGCTCTCTATAATATCTTATATTACACATATAGGTATAGTTCTTATAAAATACCTCTATAATCCTAAGATCCTTTCTAGCGATCTTACTAGTAACGCTAATAGTAGCTATCCTTACTTTAGCTATTTTTATAAAATATATTAGGATATTATCTACCTTCGCTATATATATAGCGAGCACGCGTAGAAGTACGTCTACTACGACTTTAATAAGAAGAAATACGCTACTATAAGTCTCTACTAATTTGCTAATAGGTTATTATATATTAACGTTTTCTAGGTCCCCTAGGAGCTTTAGGGCGTAGCCTAGATAACTTAGAATATATTCTACTAGATCTAGATCTAGTAGCGTAATAGCGTCCTAACCCCTCTTTATTATTACTATATTCTAGCTATACTTAGCGACTATTTAGTAGCGTAGAAGTATATTACTAAGCTTATCTATAATCCTATTACTAGTAGTAGTAGCTATAATATAGAGTAGCTTTAGCTCTAGGAGCTTACCTCTATCTATAAGCACCTCGCGCTCGATATTCTAGTTTATATAGGCTATTACTTACTATTCCCTCGCTAATTATATCCTACTAATTACTAGGTTTTAGGTTAGTACCCTTTATAATAGTATTAATATTCTTTAGCGCCTAAACGCCGCCTAGCTAGCATATATTTATAATAATAGTCCTATTAACTACCTCTATAACGAGATCGACTACCTACTTAATAACCCTTTAATAAAGCTAGTCCCTATATATACTTATAAGCGCGATATTACCTTTTTCCCTAGGTTTTATAAGGAGCTCTAGGAAAATCTTACTAAGTATACTACTAATAATATCCCCTCCTACTTTATTACTATTACTAGTGCTCGCCCTATCTCCCGAGCCTCCTACCTTAGTATCCCTACTAAGTATAGCTAAAGTAGTAGCGAAGAGTTAGTAAAGAAGACTAAGAGAGCTAAGGTTATTATTACTATCTCTAATAGTAATAGTTCTAGTAGCGAGTCGGGTAGTAGCGCTAGTAGCGAGATAGCTAGTAGTTAGCCTATAGGTAGTAATAGTAGCAATACTAATAGTACTAGTTTAGTAACTAGTTGCTATAGTAGTCGTAGTAGTACTACTCGTAGTTATAGCGGTCGTAGTAGTCGCCCCTATAGCCGTCCTAAGAAGTTAATAACTAATTAGATAGTTAGCTCTCTTTCCCCTTTTATAAGATAATACCCCTTTTTGCTATAGCCTTAGTAATAATTCGCCGCTTAATTTAATTAATATTTTACTTCTAACTTAGTTTTATTTTATAGTCTTATAGTCTGCGATTACTAACTTATTATAGTAGTTTTAGTAACTAATCGTCCTACTTCTTATACGCCCTCTTATATTATCTATTAAACTTATAAATAGCCTCTTATATATTTACTAAGTTCTCCGTGGGTTCCTATATATTAAATTCTATAGGCTATCCTACTTACTTAACTAAGTACTACGTATTATTACTAATACCTTGCTATATAACGATCTCTTTAACCTCCTATTCCTCTAGCTTATCCTTAAGCTCTAGGTATATAGGTAAGCCTTCGCTACTTACTTAGCGATTATCCTATAGTTCTAGTAAGATAACTAAGAATATATTATATATCCTTTAGTATTATAGTAGTAAATAAACTCTATAAGCTTACGTACTAATTAGTTCTATAATAGCTACCTATATAAACCTAGCCGCTAGTTTTTTATTCTTAAACTAGAAGTTCTTTATTAATAGCCTAACGACTTATCCCTAATAGTAGGTTTATTCCTTATACCTCGCGTTATAATACTTAGCTTATACCTTAGTAGCCTTCTGCTACTATTCCTAGGCCCTCTTATAAAGCTTTGAGATATATTTAATTCGCTCCCTTATGCTCTATATTATAACCCTATTCGCAGGGGTTATATATTCCACGCAATATAAGTAGTAGCTATATAGGGCCTCTATTAGCAAATAGCTAGTAGTACTATAGTAATTATTATTATATATAAACTCGGCCTCGGGTAGCTAGATAGCTTATTCTTATAGCGAGTTACTAGTATATACTTATAAGTACTTTTCTAATATCTAGTGCGTCCTTTTAGACTACTTATCGGTCTAGGGGTAATATATAATAGAGAGGCGGCGCTTAATAGCCCTCTCTCTTATAAATTCCTCCTAAAATTAGCTAGTAAGGAGCTTATCTTAGTTACTAATAATACCCTCTAGGGTATTAAAATAGCACTTAACCTATTTCTAGATAATCCGCGCTAGCCTAGTAGCTATTAGCCGCTTTATTATTAGGATAATTATAGCAAACTTAGTTATCTAGTATATAATAATAAGAACTACGTCGTACTCCCCGCCTTTATACTAATAGCTTAGTAGTAGTTTAGTAATAAAGTCTATACTAATTTCCTAAAACGGGTGCGCTAGTAGGGGTAGTAAGTATAACTTTCTATAGGGCTTATGCCTTAGAACCCGGATCCCTTAATATATATAGCACCCTATAACGTAATTATATATATCTATAGCTAAGTTTAGCTAGTAGAACTTCCTCGAGATTAACTTAGTAGTCTTATTTACCCCTATATAACCCGCCCTATAGTTATTATAGTATTAGCGAAGGAGTTTAAGTCTTAGGGACCTCTCCTAGGGTATCTCTAACCTTCCCTTATAGAATAAGGTTCTATAGCTATTAATTATATAGCCCCTATAATCGCTAGCTAGTCTGCTTACCCTCTCCGATTAGGTCTAGTAGTATAAGTTATTAGCTTATAGTCCGCGGATAAGACTTTTTATTGCTTTAGAGAGTTACTAACTATATACTATTTCGCTTATTATAAGCTCCCTTATAACTTAGCGTGGGATATACTACTACGCTATAGTAACCCTAGCTCTAAGCGAGTCCTCTAGGTTAATAACCTCTTACTAAGCGTTCTCCGCGTCTTCCCTTGCTCTTTAGCGTTAGGTTATTATAGCTACTATAGTTATAGTAATATTAGCATGCTATAGAGCGCTACGCTAACTAGAGACCGAGGCGTCTCCGCCCCTAGAGCTATCTATCTAGAAGGGGCGTTGTTTTATACTAGCCCTTATAGTATTAATAAATACTCTTAAGGTCTCTATATTACCTTATAGAGTAGTAATACTTATCTAGAGGTCTACTAGTAAGTTACTAATAAACCCTAGCTTCCTCGCTAGGGTTAGGAGTATATCGTTATATTTTACCTCCCTTTTTATATAGTCTAGCCTCCTAGATAGCCTATCTACTAGGTTTATAACCCCTAACTTATGCTCTAGGTTAAAGTTAAATACTAAGAGTTTATATACCTATTTAGCAAGCCTTCCCTAAAGGTCCCGCGCTAATATACTAATAACTCCCTTTAGTACCTAGTAGTCTATTAGGATTATAAACTTTTCTAATATACCTTAAAGGTAATAAGCCTAGTAGTCTAGGCTTTTAACTATAGTAAGAAGCTCCTATTAGCCTGCTCCCTAACGCTACTTAGTATTACTAAGCTTCTATAAATAGTAAGTAACTAGTTGCTACTAGCTATTAATATACTACGATAGGATACTAGATATAGCCTTCATAGAAGTATCTATTTTAACCCTTATTTCATAGGTTAGGTCCTAATATTAGAGAATAGTTACTAAGTAGAAGGCAGCTTAGAGCTATTTAAAGGCCTATTAGGCCTCTTCTAGCTAGTAAAATCCGCTTCCCTTCTTACTATCCTCGCTACCCTTTAGTAGGGATATTATAGGGGCTATAATACCTAAATAGCTTATAATAAACTTATAGTAGAAGTTATAGAATCCTAGGAAGACTTAGATCTCCTAATAGGTCTTAGGCGGCTTCTATTTAGTAATAGCTTAGACGTAGGTTTAGTCTATTAATATACCTTTAGGTATAATAATATACCCTAGGAACTCTACTTATTATTAGTAGAAACTATACTTACTAAGCTTAGTATATAGCGCTTACTAGCAAAGCCTACGGAGTACTTAGCAAAGGTCCTTTATATACTACTCTCTTATCTCAGAGTAGACTATAATATTATCTATATAAGTAATATAATAAGTATCTAATAGCTTAGCGAGCGCTTAGTAAATATACGCTTAGAATATCGCTAGGGCGTTTATAAGTCTAAACGGTATAATAGTATATTCTAAGTACCTATAATAAGTCCTAAAAGCTATCTTCTAGCAGTCTTCTAGCTTAATATAGATATAATAGTATATATCTTAAAGGTTAATCTTTAAGATCTACTTCGCTCCCTAAAGCCTATCTAATAGCTTACTAATAAGGGGAAGTAGATATTAGGTCTTTAGTATTACCTTATTAAGGCCTTAATAATCTATATAAAGGTATAAGGATCTATCCTTCTTAAGTATAAAGAGAATAGGGGCGCCCGCCTCGCTTATTAAGGGTTAAATCCGCCCTATTACTTAGTTATTAGTAATATATTAGCAGAGCTCCTCTAGCTAGTATTTATTTAGCAGGTAGATAGGCTTATATAGAGGTTTCTTCTCTTTAACTAAGTTAATAATATATTCTACGCCCTCTAGGGCTAGGTATTCTTTTACTAACTACTTATTAAACGTCGCTTATTTACTAAGTAGCTCTAGTAGTAATTCTACTTCGCTCTCTAAGGTATCCTCTTCGCCTAGGGCCTCTATTAGTAGCTTATAGGGGGTAATATTCCCTAAAATATATATAACGTAGGCCTTCTAGCTATTCTCTATGATCTCCTATATAAACGCTAATAGCTTAGTAATACTAAGGCGTTTATATCCCTAGGTATTCGTCCGGGTATTAATTATAATACCCTCCTTACCTATAGAGTATTATAATAAGAGGAGGTCCCCTACCCCTTTAGGGCGGGGAGCCTTAGCGAATAGTTACTATATTTTCCTTAGTTATCCCCTTGAGTTAATAAGGAAGAATATTAACTAGTACGTGTTTTAGCCCGTTATAGAGGACCTATTAAACCCTTCTAATATAGGGGCGCGCGCTACTATAGGTTATAGTTATAGGGACTTTACTAGTTAACTACTAATAATATTAACTTATAAATAGGAGTCTATATCTACTACTACTTCCTATTTAGCGATATTCTAGAGAACAATTACCTGTCCTTTTATAGTATCTCCCTTTAGGAAAGTATCTAGTTTTAATATAAGCATAGGGGTTACTAGTATAATCCCCTGGCTTACTCTTTTTCTAATAGATTAAGGTCCTCTACCTCCCTTATTAATTAGATTATATTAACCCTTACCTTATTAGTAAACGCTTAGTATCTTACTAGTATTTTATTTATACTCCGTTATTTATCTAGGTAGTTTACCCTCTTATACCCCTTCTTCTTATAGCTAAAGTATACTAAGGGGTTAGATATCGCGGGTTATATACTAGGGCTAAATATAGGCTAGCTCTAGTTAGGTCCCTATATCGTAGCGCTAGCTAATTAGTAAGGTATTAGGCTCTAAGAACCTCGCGTAGTCCTATAACTAGAGCCCTACTAGCCCGCCTTTTAGCTCGCTCTTGTTATAGGGGGCACCCTTAGTATATACTCCTTGCTTATATACCGCTTCCTGCTTTCGCTCTATAGGGCTTCGCTACCTTATTAGCAATATATCTCCTATAAGTATTCCGCTTCTATAGTAATATCTCTTAGTCTCTATATCTTAACCTTCTAACGCTTAAGCTCCCTATATAGAAAGGGGGCTAGTTAGAAGTATAGTATATAGGCCTTAGCCTTGCTATTTTCTATATTAACTATGCCTAAGTTCTAGTATATTACTAACTATTTAGCGAAGAACTATATTAGTAATTATATCTCCCTCTGCCTTATTATATCTAGCTTCTCGTAATACCTCTACTCTTAAAGCTCTAGATTAATATATTATTAGTAAATAAATACTATAAAGTTAGCTTAGGCTAGGTCTCCCTCTAGCCTAGCCCTATAGTATTACTACTAGGTTTATAGGGATAGGCTTATCTTTATAAGCGCCTATTAAATCTACTACTCTAGCGTACTACTAGCGCATAGTTAGTATCTATTTTTAACTACTTAGATTTAGTTACTAGCCTAGTTTATAGTAAAGTCCTCGCTTATAGTATAGTAATTATATATAGGGGGTTTCTTATATTCTCTCTATAGCTACCTCGTCGCTAGATAGTTAGCGAGCTCTTATAATAGGGTAGTAGTTTATTCCTTATACCTCTATTACTATAGATATATCTACTCTATAAGGCTTTCCTACTATCTCTATAGTAATCTTATTACTTAGGTAAGGACGCCTAAGATACTAGCTTCTTAGGGGGTCTTAGGCGGGGTACCCTATTAGCTACTACTTATTATTTATTCGGTAAGCAAAAGTCGCTCTATTAGTTCTAGCGTTACCTAAGACCTAGCTTACCCCCTCGGGGTAGCCTCTCCTACTATATTATTACTAGGATTATCTAACCCCCTAGTATAGCGTTTACGCTATATTCCTTATATCTTAGGGCTTAGCGAGCGACCTATATCGCATTAGCTAAAGCCCTATTAGTTATATTCTATATACCTAGCCCGGAGTTTATTATAGTTAAACTCCGTTACTAATTCGTCTATTGCTAATACGTCGGCGTACTATCGCTAGTTCGTTTTAGATATTCTAACTAACGCTAGTTTCTTAAATCGAGGTAGAAGTAATAGAGTTATAAAGTTATAAGAGTATAGCTATAAGCCTAAACTAGGAAAGGCTAGAATACTAAAACGTAGGTATGCGTAGTTATATTAGGCTATTACTTAACCTTCTAAGTCTCTAGCTTGCAGAGTTTTCTTAAGGGGGTATATATTTACTACTAATTTGCCGATGTTTTACCAATAGCGTTAGCTCTGCATCCTGCACCCGCTATTATTCCTTATAGTATCTTAAAAGAGGTTATATTATATAGCTCTACTCTCTATATGTATTAGTAAGAAAGAGCTATTAGGAGCTCTATACTATAAATAGGGTAGTTATACTTAGTAAGTAAGAGCTTCTATAAGTAGAATACTATAGGGTACTAGATACCCCTTAGGGTAATTTAAGAGAATACCCCTCTTAATATAAATCCTAAATAATTAGTCTTATCAATAATTCTATTTTCTAAATTAAATTAGTAGAGTACTAGCTAGGTATTAAAGAGCTACTTAAGCTAAGAGAAGGCTTATTCCTAGTTATTCCCCTATTAGAATATTATATTCTTCTTAATAAGCTCTATAAGTAGCTTAATAATATCTCTATACCTTAGTACAAATATATTATAATAATTTATAAACCCTACGAAGCTCTAAACCCCTTTTAGGGAGGTAGGGGGTAGCTATTTAGTAATTACTTAGAGTTTCTTAGGGTTATAAGAGAGATCTTCTCTTATTATTATAATAAACCCTATATACTTAACCCTTTTTACTAAGAACTTATACTTTATAGAGTTAAGGTTTAGTTTAATATCTACTAGCCTCTGGAGGACCTCTTAGACCTTCTTCTTATAGTCTTCCTTTATTTTATTAGAGTAGATTAATGTATTACTTATATAAGTAGTAATAAAGTTATTAAGAAAACCTTATAGGGTATTATTAATATATTACTAGAGGCTAGTAGAGGTATTAATTAAGCTAAATAAGTAAACTACCTATTAAATAATCTATATTAGGTATAAAACGTAATTCTCTCTTCATACCCCTCTACTACTCTTAACTTATAGAAAGCTATTATTATATCTAACTTAGTATATTACTTAGCGATACGTATTTAATATAATATCTTAGAGATTAATAACAAGGAGTTAAGTTTAGAATTACGCTATAGCCCCTTCGCAAAAAGACTATAATAAATTTACCTAGTTCGCAAGTATAATTTAGGAAATACTTCATAGACATTTTAACCTATACTCTCTATTCGTTAAGGAAAACGATATAGGAACCCTATATATTTCTACTTAGAAGCAAACCCTCTAAATATTACTATATAAAGTTAGACGCGCGCCGCACTAGGGCTAATTATATTAGAGCTAAACGGGCTACTAAGGCTCTTATAGCCTAGAAAAGCCACTATATGAGTTAACCCCTTAACCTAAAAGGTCGACCCTCTAGCAAGGTGCTGCAAAAGCTACTATATAAGATAACTCCTTAACCTTAAAGGTCGACCTTCTAGCAAGGTTCTGCGAACGCTACCACACGAGAAGTGACTCTGATCACGTGACCGGAGGCTGTGTATTATTAGGAGGCGCGGAGCTAGAAGGTCTGTCGCACTTAAGCAGGTAAAATCACTATGTAGTAGCTAGAGGCCTAATAGAAAGGAGTAGTAGTCTTTCTTAGTAATTATATTAAGAGCTCTATAGTTAATATAAAAGTAAATATCTCTGCCTAGCTTCCTTATAAAGAGTATTAATACCCTAGCTAATAAGATACTAGCTTTAATAAACCCCTTATCTAAGAGATCTTATAAGGTCTTCTTTAGTATTAGTAGCTCTTCTCTTAATATATTATAGAGTGGGCCCTAAGGGAGTAGGGGTTCCTTTCTATCTAGTCTTAATATAAAGTTAATTTAGTAGTTTACCCTAGGTTACTTAGGGGCTAAAAGGTAAGCCTTATTAGGGTTAAAGAGGCTAGCGAATTCCTTTAATACCTTGCTTAGTAAATAGTATTATTAATCCTATCTTAGCTTTAGGTTAAAGGCTTTCTTGATATTTGCTAAGCTAATAGCTTATATTAATACCTCTATAATACCCTCCTAGTACTTACTCTATTATCTTACTAGGGGTTAGTAGATTATAGAGAATAAGGGTATATTGAGGAACCTTATAGCCATTATTTCCTTTATAAGGAGTATTTCGTCTTAGTCTTTTAGGTATAACTTAACGCGCCCCCTCTTATAATAGACTTAGTAAGCTCTGGCGTTATCAATAACTTAGTTCTATTCTATTTAGGGGCGCTCTAAAAGAATATCTAGGTCTAAGCTATTAACTCTATATATAAAGATATACTAGGTATAGCTACTCATCTCTAAGTTAAATATTACTATACCTAGGTCGTTACTTAAGTTCGGAATTACGCCGCAGCCCCTGTGCAAAAAGACTATAATAAATTCACCTAGTTCGCAGGTATAATTCGGGAAATACTATATAGATATTTTAACCTATACCCTCTATTAATTAAGCAAAGTAATATAGGAACCCTATATATTCCTACTACTCGCAAGTAAACCCTTATATAAAGTTAGACGCGCGCTATACTAGGGCTAATTATATTAGAGCTAAATAGGCTACTAAGGCTCTTATAGTAACGCCCTCGCTAAACCTTCTAATAAGGTGCTATAAAGGCTACTATATAAGATAGCTCCTTAACTAAGGAGGTCGACCTTTTTATAAGGTACTATAAAAGCTATATAAGATAACTCCTTAACCTATAAGGTTAACCTTCTAGTAAGGTATTATAAATACTACTATATAAGAGATAACTCCTTAACTAAAGAAATCTTTCCTAAGAGGTTCTTATAGCTAGAAGTATAAGAAGCTCTACTATAAGCAGGGCTCTATACCTCTCCCTATTCCTTATCCTTATTAATAACGTCCTAGGTATACCTATAACTTATAATAAATCCTTAACTATATTAGTACTAGACCCTATATATAAAAGCGCTAAGCCTGCGCGAGATATACCCTTTTATACTAATAATATATAAGAGCTTGCTAGAGAGTTTAGTATTAATATAACTAATAAAACCTGCTTCTTCTTTAATTACTCTATTATATATAGAGAGCGTATTATTAATATAGCCCTTAAGAGGGCTCTTATTAATACCCCTAGAGGGGATACTTATTATTATATTATAGCTAAGTAAGTAGACTTAGTAGTAGAAGCTAAGTAAGTTATTATATACCCTATAGAGTAGCCCTTCTTTAAGCAGGTCCTCTATATTATTAAGGTAGAGGTAGCCTAGGCTTATTAGGGCTTAGATATTAGTAAGTATAGCTTATACTAACTACTTTAATATAGAGAGAGCGTTACTAATAATAGTATAGCTACTAGCGGACGAAGCGGTAATAGAGGCGGTATTTAATAGCAGCGCGGGTAGTGCGCGAGTAGTGCGCAAGAGGATAAGTTAATAGTTTCGTAGTTTATTAAATAGTTAAAAACTACGTTATTATTAATATAAAGTTAAAGATCGTGAGGCTATAGGTATATATAAGTATAGCTATGGCCTCTAGCCACTGCATAGTGATTTTACCTGCTCAAGTGCAACAGACCTTCTAACTCCGCGCCTCCTGATAATACATAGCCTTCGGTTATATAATCGTAACTCTCCTAACTATAGCCGCACTTATACGTGCCTATTATACTAGATAGCCTCACGATCTTTAACTTTATATCAATAATAACGTGGTTTTTAATTATTTAAACTATAAAACTATTAACTTTTCCTCTCGCGCACTACCCGCGCTACTAATACCGCTTCTATTACTGCTTTATCTACTAGCTATACTATCGTTAGTAACGCTCTCTCTATATTAAAGTAGTTAGCATAAGCTATACTTACTAATATTCGCCTAGGCTACCTAGGCTGCCTCTGCCTTAGTAATACGGAGGACCTGCTTAAAGAAGGGCTACTCTATAGGGTATATAATAACCTACTAAACTTCTACTACTAAGTTTACTTACTTAGCTCTAATACTATTATACCTTATAGAGTC
>JAVHLU010002647.1:0-16582 GCA_036785755.1 Colletotrichum ledebouriae
GTTATTATTCTTATATAACTTTAGATTATTATCTATAGGAGTATAAGCCCTATAGATAATAATCTAAAGTTATATAAGAATAATAACTATATAACTAAAGAGGAAATATTATAATATTAATAAGAAATCAGAGCCCTATTATACCTAGCTTTAAAAATAAGGCTAGATATTGCTTTAGCGGTTATAACGTGTGCCTATTATAGTAGTAATACCTCTAAAGAGCACTTTATAGCTCCTAATGGAATATAGGGATATATAAGTAAATTCCCTAACTATAGTTTAATATATAACTATAGTAAAGATATACCTAATAATAATAATATAATTAGATTTACGGATTTAGATTAGGCACGAGATCTTAATAATCAAAAATCAACCTTAGCTTATATATTTACTTAGAGTTTAATAATATTATATCCTATTCTTCTTCCAAATAAAAAATAGTAGCCCTATTAAGCTACGAAGCTAAATATATAGCTTTATTAGATATAGTAAAAGAGCCTCTATATATATATATAATAGCTATAACTTAATGCTTAATAGATTAGGCTATAAAAGCCTTATAAAGCTTAAAATACTTATAGATAATATCTTAGCTTAAAAGTTAACTAAAAACCCTGAATTTTATAAAAAGGCTAGGTATATTAATATTAAATACTATTTTATTAGAAGTCTAGTTATAGAAGAAGGGATTTTCCTCAATTATATGCAGTCTAGTAATAATATTACGGATATATTAATAGAACCCTTGGGTAAAATAAAGTTTTATAACCTATTAAATATAATAGGTAATAAAATAGCCTCTGGCCACTGCATAGTGATTTTACCTACTTAAGTGCAACAGACCTTCTAACTCCGCGCCTCCTGACAATACATAGCCTTCGATCACGTGATCGTAACCTAAGAACCTCCTAAGTTACTAACTACCTTTCCTAACTATAGCTATACTTATACGTACCCTACTAGATAGCCTTACGATCTTTAACTTTATATTAATAATAACGTGGTTTTTAATTATTTAAACTACGAAACTATTAACTTTTCCTCTTATATACTACCTACGCTGCTATTAAATACCGCCTCTATTACTGCTTTATCCGCTAGAAGTCGTTACTATCTTTAGTAAGTAGCGTCCTATATATTAGCCGTTTTAGACTTTATTAATTTGCATAGTTAAAGCAGTCCTCTTATTTAATTAGGTTAGCTAACGCCTTCGTAGCTATGCCGTTATTAGTAACGCTCTCTCTATATTAAAGTAATTAGTATAAGCTATACTTACTAACGTTTAAGCCCTAAGGGGCCTAGGCTACCTCTACCTTAATAGTATAGAGGACCTACTTAAAGAAGGGCTACTCTATAGGATATATAATAACCTACTTAGCTTTTACTACTAAATCTACTTACTTAGCTATAATATAATAATAAGTATCCCCTCTAGGGGTATTAATAAGAGCCCTCTTAAGGGCTATACTAATAATATACTCTCTATATATAATAGAGTAGTTAAAAAAGGAGCGGGTTTTATTAATTATATTAATACTAAACTCTCTAGTAAGCTCTTATATATTATTAATATTAAAGGGTATATCTCGCGTAGGCTTAGCGTTTTTATATATAAGGTCTAGTACTAATATAGTTAAGGGATAAGGATAAGGATAAAGGAGAGGTATAAAGCCCTACTTATAGTAGTAGAGCTTCTTATACTTCTAGCTATAAGAACCTCTTAGGAAAGACCTCTCTAGTTAAGGAGTTACCTCTTATATAGTAGTATTCGTAGTACTTTTAGTATCTTACTAAAAGGTCGACCTTTTAGTTTAAGGAGTTATCTTATATAGTAGCTTTTCTAGGCTATAAGAGCCTTAGTAGCCTATTTAGCTCTAATATAATTAGCCCTAGTATAGCGCGCGTCCGACTTTATAATATTTAGAGGGTTTACTTATAAGTAGTAGGAACGTATAGGGTTCCTATATTATTTTCCTTAACTAATAGAGGGTATAAGTTAAAATACCTCTATAGTATTTCCTAAAGTATGCCTGCGAACTAGGTGAATTTATTATAGTCTTTTTGCGAAGGGGCTGCGGCGTGATTCCGAACTTAATAGGCTAAATAGTAAATATTAATAAGCTAATTAATATCATAATAAAGCTTAATAAATTTAAGTATAAGGAGATAATTTTCCTAGAATAAACTAATAGACAAATCGTTTTTTCTTAATAATATTATTTCTAAGTTATAAATGCTACCTCACGAAGTAAGGGGAAAGATATTCTAAAACGTAGCTATAGAGCGGCTAATTATTAAGCTTATTAAGTAGAATTATGCTTAGACTACTATATAGTCCGTGCATGATTTCTATATATTTATAGCTATAAAGCTAAGGATTATAAATATATATATAAGGTTATTAATACTATTAAAATGTATATAGAACTTTAAAGTATTTATTCCCAAGGAAAGTACTTTTATAGTTATTAAAGTTTTATTAAAGAGATATTATATAGGTATATAACTATATAAACTATAGTTATTTATCGACGTTTACTTAACTTTTATAAGGTTATAATAGAAATTATCAAGATATACACTCGGTATTCTTATAATAATATTTTACTAACTAGAAGGGTTATAATTATAACCCTACTTAGTATGATACTAAGAGTTTTAAGTATACCCTAGTAGCGCTATAGGACTTATATACTATTAGCCTAGCTACTATAGGACTATTAAAATACCTTTTAACTTAGCTCTTAGCTACTACCTAAGATAAGGACCTTACTACTATAGCTAATAATAACGCCCTAGCATAAGTACTAGAAAGAAGGGTACTATTTAAAGGAATGCTTTACATAATAATAGTTAGTTACTACGAGTAGTAAAAATAATAAAGGGGGGGGTAATATCATAGCGCGAGGTTAGACCTACCCGAATTTCAGGTTATATAACTGCTAAGTTATAAAATCTATAGGCGACTCTTTAGCCTTCTAGGGCTACGCTAGCCTATAGTTAGACTTTTCTCTTCTTTAACATAGAATCTACTTAATATAGCGTAATTAAAGTATGCTAACCTTCGCCTATTCGCTATTCGTGACATGAGAATCTTAATATAGTAGGCATTATAAAAGTAGTAGTTAGGCTAAATCTCTCTAGATAATTAAATATAATAACTTACGTATTATAAGAGATATAAAATATTTAGAATAAAGGCTCTAAATATAGCTATACTTAAGTATATATACCTAGCGCTATGATAGTATATATAATTAGTAGCTAGGTTTAAGTTTAATATTAGAGGTAAATATTATAGTAGTTAAAGTACTTCTACTATTAAGAGATACTAACTATAGTAACTTAGCTATGGTATTTATATTACTCTTTTTAGCTCCTATTATTATACTTATAGTATAAATAAAAAGACTACTTAATAAGAGCAAACTTAGGGCCTTATAAGGCTATTATAATATTATTAGTTAGTAGCCCGTTCGGCTCCGATGTAATCGGCCCCGGTGCAGCGCGCGTCTAACTCTATGATATTTAGAGGGTTTGCTTGCGAGTAGTAGGAACGTATAGGGTTCCTATATTATTTTCCTTAACTAGTAGAGGGTATAGGTTAAAATACCTATATAGTATTTCCCGAATTATACCTACGAACTAGGTGAATTTGTTATAGTCTTTTTGCGAAGGGGCTGCGGCGTAATTCCGAGCTCAATAATATTATTAGTAATAATAATAATATAATTATTATAGAAGGAAGAAAGAGCGTAAAAGTTAGCTTAATTATAACTATTAAGTTCGGTTAGCCTTATACTAGCTTAGTTAGATAAGGTAGCAAGCAGTGCCCTAGTTTTCCTGCTTTTTTAGCTAATATAAAAGCACTGTTTCTTTTTAGAAAAAGTAGAAAATTTAGAACACTAGACTCACTGCTGCGAAGGTGCTAGTAGGCTTAAAAAGGTATTATAGTATTAACTTTGGAATTATACCGCAGCCCCTTCGCAAAAAGACTATAATAAATTCACCTAGTTTATAAGTATCACGGCGCTAAGTTAGACCTCCCTGAATTTCGGGTTACGTGATTTGCAAGTCACGTGACTTACGGGTTATATAATTACTAAGCGACTCTTTAGCCTTCTAAGGCTATACTAGCCTATAGTTAGACTTTCTCCTTCTCTAATATAGAATCTACTTAATATAGCGTAATTAAAGTATATTAACCTTCGCCTATTCGCTATTTATAATATTATTCTATATTTATCTATCTATTCTCTAGAGATAGAAGTATAATATCTTAACTTACTACTACCCTAACCTTATTAATTAACTAATACGAGTATAGCACCTAACTAAGCGCTAAGCTAACTAATCTACGCTAACTAACCGACCTAAAACTAATTAATACCCCCCCTCTACTTTATTATTAATATACTAAACGAGTTATAACTAGCTAGCTATAGTTATAAGGTTATAACTATACTTATATTTAATACTAGAAGGCTCCTAGAGCCTTATATTAAAACCCTTTAATACTACTATACTATACTACCTAATTATAATACTCCCTTATACGAGGACCTAAAGGTTTTTAACCTAAATAAACCTATATACGAATAGCCTATTAAAGGCCTATTTATAAAGCTTAATATAAAGGGATATAAGAGCTTAGCCTAGAGCGCTATTACTAAGCTATAGAAGTTCCCTAACCTCCTTATTATTAACTATAATTACTTAGATAAGGGCTAGAAGATTACCCTTACTCTTAATAATATAATATAGCTATTTTAGAATAACCTTAATTTAACCCTTACTTAGATTTAAGACTAGCTTATAAAAAGGGCTACTTAAGGTACTAAGTCTTAAGCTTTATATGCTAGATATATTACTATTAGTAATAACCTTTATATACTATATAATATAGCTCTACGCCTAGAATATAAAAATTAAGAGCTCTAGGAGCGCTTAGAGGATACCTACGCTATTATTAATAACGCTAAGTAATTTACTATATTTAAGTATTACTAAGAGGAGCGTAATTAGGCCTAACGCGACGCTACTACTATTATAGAGGAGTATAATAAGGTAAGGGATACTAATAAAGCCCTACTTTAGCGTTTTAAATATAATATAACTACTATACCCCCCCTTATAAGCTCTCCCTCTAGTAACTATAGCGCTATACTTTAGGTAATCCTTAACTAAATAATATACCTTAAGAGTTAGGTCTGCTCTAGCTTGCCTATATTAACTGCTAGCTATAGTAATACCTACCCTACTAAGATACCTAAAATCCTTATCTTTATAGGTACTAAGGGTACTAATCCTAAGTACCTAAAGTTTAATACCTAGCTTTTTTATATTAAGATATGCTTTAATAATAGGGAGTATTATAGTAAATCCTAACGCTTTAAGTATATACTCTTACGCCTTAGAGGAACTACTTATAATATTCTATCCCCTCTCCTCTTAAGTAACCCCCCTTAAATTATTATAATAGAATAGCTTATTAAAGAACTAAAGGGTATTTTTATAAACCTAGTTTAGTATAATAAGGCCTAGACTAAGCTTAATACCCTTACTATCTCGTTTAAGGATATTTAAGTTAAGCGAGTAACTTTTACTAAACTTACTTATAAGGCTAAGCTCCTAGAATCTTAGTAGCATTAGAAGTTCTATAAGAAGTTACCTACCTCCCTCTAGAATTAGTGCTCTATTTATTATATAAATAGCGCCCTTAACTTCTAGGACTATATTACTTAGGTCTATATTATAGCTTATATTATAGCGCCTCCTAATACCTATTTAGCTAATTAAACTACTATATAAGGCCCCGCCCTAGCGGCCTGCGCTAAACCTTCTAGTAGAGGGAACCCTCGTGCTTAAGCCTATATTAACTAAGGCTATATTCCTAAGGCTTTATATAAGAAGCTCTATAACTAGGGCGCCTACTTTATTTATAGTAATACTAGCTATACCTCGCGGGATTACCCCTATAAGAAGGCTAGAGCTATTATAAGTATTACTAAGCCTACTAAGGCTACTAATAATAACCTAGAGCTAGTAAAAAACTAGAGCCCCTAGTAAAAATAGACTCCTTATTAGGGGAGACTTAAAGAGATTAGTAATTAGTAATAATATCTATTAACTTATAACGACTAGTTAGTAGTAAGCTACTAGAGAAAGAGTTAGTCCTAGTTTATAATAGATATAATATTTGCCTTAAGGCCCTTCTTAATACTAGAGTAAATAGCTATGCTTTTATAAATACTTATATAACCCCCTTATTAAGGGACTTTTACTATACTAAATGCAATAAGCTATAGTACCCTATTCTAGCTACTAGTTTTAATAGAGAGCTATTAGATATTATAACTAAGGTATAGATAACCTATATATAAGTAGACTACTAAGAATTAATATAAATACCCCTACTCTAACTTAATACCGGGAGATATAACCTTATCCTAAGCTACTTATAGTTTAATTACTATAATATTAGCATAGATATACGCTATTAGGGCTTAAATTAGCTAAGTAATACCCCTATAGCCTAGGACCTCCCCTGAATAATTATATAAGATACTAAGGACCTCCTCCGACCTACTAAAATTAGAATAGAGTATTAACTTAATACTAAACGCTACTAAGCTATATTTAAAGCTAAGGAATAGCTATATAATACCTAGAAAGCTATAGTAAGTAAGATAAAGGCCCCTATAAAAACTCTATAATAAAGTAGCGCACCTAGGGACTTAGGATATAATAATAACTTATAGAAGATAAATATAATATTAAAGGGAGCGTTAACTATAAGTTAGGCCTAGCTTATATAGTATTAGAAACCTAAACCCCTTACTATCGAGGCCTAGTAAGTAAGGAGAAATCTTAATATAGCGCTTATTAGTACTATAGGGTTTAAGAGGAACCTAAGATATACTAATATTAAATTAGGTTTTATATCGCTATATAAGCTCGATCGAATAATTATAGATAAGTAAGAGGAAGAAAAAAGAGGTATTAGCTTACTAGAGGTTAATAAAGCTAAGAATTAATAACTAGTTAAGGAGAGACTCCCCCCCTATCTTTAGGGCTAGAGGGATTACTTTAGTAAGATAGCTAGTAATACCTTACCTCCTTATTACTCTTATAATTACTAGATTGAACTAGAGCTTAGTATAAAAAAATAGCTAACCTTCTACTTATTATATAAGTAATCTTTACTAGAACTCGAGGCTACTTAATAATATCTCCTTAAGAACTTAAAAAAGGGCTTTATAGCGCTAGGTAACGCTCTATTTATTTCCCTAATACTATTTATTTAAAAAGCTAATAGATACTTAAGGTTTTATATTAACTTTTAAAAGCTAAATAGATTTACTAAGAAGGACTAGTACCTACTACCCTTAATTAATAAAACGCTAAGTTAAATTAGCTAAGCTAGGTTATTTATAAAGATTAATATCTACTAAGCCTTCTACTAAATCTATATTTACTCTAACTTAGAGGACTTAATAACGTTCTATACCCGCTATAGCTCCTATAAGTATAAGGTTCTACTCTTTAGGCTCTATAATAGCCTAGCGACGTACTAATAGTATATAAATAATATACTTATAAAGTACCTAGACGACTTCTATATAGTATATATAGATAATATCCTAGTTTACTTAGAGGACCCCCTCTAGTATAAAGAATATATTAGAAAGGTCCTTAATTAGCTACGCTAAGCAGGGCTTTAAGCTAATATTAAGAAGTGCGAATTTAGTATAACTATAACGCGCTACCTTAGGTTTATTATTATAACTAAAGGGATTTATCCTAACCCTAAGAAGGTTTCTATAATAAGGGACTAGTAGCTACTAACTATAGTACGTAGTATTTAGTCTTTCTTAGGGTTCTATAACTTCTACTACTAATTTATTATAAATTATAAGAAGATCGCTAGGCTACTTACTAAACTTATAGCTAAAGGCGCCTAATTTAACTTTAATAGCGACTATATAGTAGTATTTATAATACTAAAAGAGGCCCTAATATTAGCCCCTATCTTATACTACTAGAAGCCTAAACTACTTACCTAGGTTGAGATAGACGCCTCTAACTTAGTTTATACTACTACTCTCCTCTAATAATAAACTAATAATAGCTTATAGTACCCTATAGCTTATTTCTTAAAGACGATATTACTAATAGAGATAAATTACCCTATTTATAACTATGAGATAATAGTAATTATTCTAGCGCTAGAGGAGTAGAGAGCTAAACTCTCTATAGCTACCTAGCGTTTTAAGGTTATTATAAACTACTAATTACTACTCTATTTTATAACTAAGCAGCTCCTAAATATCCGCTAAGCTTACTAGTTAGATATCTTAGCTAGTTTTAACTTCTATATCTAGTACTACCCGGGGTATAAAAACGTACTAGCTAATACCCTCTTATAGAAGAAGAAAGAGCTCTAAATATAATAAACTATTTATAAGTCTAATTATACCTAGGTACTACTACTACTTACCTACTTATCCCTAGAGGTAACGAGCGAACTATACTAACTACTTAAATCTACTTTAAGTTACCCTATAGTAACTATTAACGCTCTAGAGCTAGAGGATAAGTTAAAAAGTTACCTCCTAGTTAAGTATATCCTCTAGTTAAATTATAAACCTAATATACTATCGCTTTAGCTACTAAAAGTATTTATAGCTATTAAAAAAGAATACTAGAGAATATAGGAAGGGCTCCTAACTATAGATAGGAAGCTTATAATACTAGAGGAAGAAGACCTACGTATAAGGTTAATCTATAAAGCCTATATTTAGAGGCTTATAGTATACCTAGGTTAGAATAAAACTATTAAACTCCTAAAGGAACGCTACTACTAGCCCCGCCTAACTACTAATATTAAGTAGTATATTTATAACTACTATACTTACTACTAAGTATAGAAGCTAAGAGATAAGCCTCTAGGCGAGTTAAGACCCCTACTAATACTAGACTACCCTTAGGAGTATATTATAATAGATTTTATATCTTACCTACCTAACTACTATAGGTATAATAACGTATTTATTATAGTATACCGCCTCTTAAAGAAGATAGTCTCCCTCCCCTACTATAAGATTATTATAGCGCGGGACCTTATATAGTTATACTATACTTATATCTTCCGGTATATAGGTTTCCCTACTATAATTATATCTAATAGGGGTCCTTAGTTTACTTCTAACTTCTAGAACGAGCTCTATAAGATATATAGTATAACTATATAGTTAAATATAGTAAGTTATACTAAAACTAATAGGTAAATAGAAATTCTTAACTAGTACCTAACTTAATACTTATACCTATAGATAAACTAATTCTAGGATAACTAGAGCGAAATACTCCCTACTATAGACTTCGCCTAAGTAGTATTACTAAATAAAACCTATTGAGAAACGTCCTATAGGGCCACATTTATAGTTACTAAAGAGCTTGTTCTATTATAACGAGAGTAACTATAACGTGGTTATTTATAACCACGGTCGGAGGAACGACCCTTAGAAGAAGGTAGTTCTAGAGCTGCCTTTAGGTTATATACCGCGCTAGGAACAGGTAATACTAAAGGTATTATAATATACCCCCTTAGACGTAGTAGCAGCTAGAAGAGCGCCTAACTACATAGCATCCCTTAAAATACCTAAATATAAAGCGATATATCTATAAATAACCTACTAATAAGCCTATTTATAAAAGAAATAATAAATTAAAGTCGTTTATATTAGGTATAAGCAAAGCGTAAATAGTCGCGGTTTTCTACCTTTATAACTATCGCTATTATTATTATAATACCCTTTATTTACTAACTCTTACTAATAGCAGTAGAAACCGCTATCTCTTATTAGCTTAAGTAGGGCGGCTACCGTTATATTAATCCTAAATAAAATAACCTAGCCGCCCTCCTACCTTCTTAACTCTTCCCTATATATAATATAATAACTATATATAATATAATAACTATATATAATATAATAACTATATATATACCTAACTTTAGTCCTAATAACGACCTTATTATATATATATATATATACCTATAACGCGCGACGATCTTAAAGCTATTATAATATACTAACGTATTTATAAATACCTCCTAAAAAGAAGATTAGTTAGGCTATAGCCCTTAAGAAGGCGCGCGCTACTAAAAGTAAGAGTAAAGCTAGGGGTAGAGGGGCGCGCCCTCCTCCCCTAGAGAGTAATAATAAGGTTATATATATATTATTCCTTCCTATTATTAATATATAATATACTAATATATTATATAGCAAGTAGAAGGAAGTAGAAGCGATTTATAGGGGGTAGCTTTAAAGGTAAGGGTTTATAGCTTAAGAAGCCCCGGGGTTACCCCTTAAAGTAGTTTAAGAGGATAGCTCCTAATAAGTCACGATCCCTTTATTATTATAACTATATACTAGAATACTATTAACCTTATTATTATTATAATCCCTAAGGAGATAGATAAGGAGGAGGGTACTAGTAAGGGTAATTTAAAGCCCCCTCCTAGCCCTCCTCCCCCTAGTAGAGGTATAGAAGCGGAGTAAGTACCCCTATTTAATAAGCGCTACTTTTAGTGCGTTTTAAGTAAGCTCTTAGGCTTATTAGATAGAAGGTACTTACCTAGTATAGTAGGTAAGTATAACTACTATTATAAGGGTAAGGTATCTTATTAATAGATAAGCGCCCCTGTTACTATTATAGCCTACTAATATACTAAAGCTAAGACTTTAGATAACCTAGTAGTTAGAAAGGTAAGGTTCTATACGCGCTTCGTTTCTATAACTAACTTCTAATATAACCTATAGACCCTTGCTTATTAGAGAGCTATACTCTATAAGGCTATTACTACCTAGAAGGAGGATATTATAGTAGTAAAGAAGGGTAGTAATAGTAAGGGTTTAGGTAGGACTCCTAATATAACGGGTAGTTCTAGTATATATAGTATCGTTGCTCCCTCGCCCGCCCTAGTTCTATTTAGAACGCTAGCGGTTAGTATAAGTATACCCGCTCCTTATCCGCCTATTAGTAATATAGCTACTATAGTATGCTATATAGTTAATAGTCTTATTAGCTTATATTTACTAGAGGTATTACTACCCTTATATAATATCCTAATAGATTAGTATAAGCAAATCCTCTAAGGTTAGGTAGTAGGAAATTAGTATTTTAGGGTAGCCCTTTGGGGTATATCGTGTTCTTTTACTCCTATAGGAGCGACTTCAGGCTCCCTAGCTAGTAAGCTATAAATTAATTAAAAATTAAGCGCTACTAGTCCTCCTATACTTATCTAGAGCATCCCTTATTTATTATAATTATTCTTTATATATCCTTTAGATTAAGGAGCGAACGGAACTTCTTAAATTTCTCGTAGTTAAGAACCTTTATAAGACTATTAGCTAGTATATTATTCGTTAGTATATATATTATGCTAAACGATCCTCTAGTATATTCTTATTATAGCTATATATTCTAAATATTAATATACTATAGCTTAGTTAAGATCTATTCCTTTTCGCCTACTATAAGACGAATTATCTATTAGTTATTATAATAAATCTTCTAGATATTACTAAGTTTAAGAGCGATATCCCTAAATAGCTTCTAAAGAGTAATTATCTCCTTAGTAGTATATTTAAGGCTTAGAAGCTCTACTTCTATTATTAACGTTATAACTATAGCCTATTAAGTAGCCTTCTATTAAATTAGCCCTCTAAAGAGCGAGATTATATACCCTTAAGACGACTTCTACGTCTCCTTATTATTTATAAACGAAGTATTGCCTACGATTAGTAATACCTACCTACCCCCTAAGTTACTAAAGCGTATTATAAGGTAGCGAGTATAATATAGGTATTATATAACCTAGTTAGTAGTAGCGTAGTAATAAGGAGCGGGGTTTATTAGGGATCTTAAGAGTAGGGAATATATAAAAGCGACGTTAGGTTAAATTATAATAGTAGTATAGAGTATAGAGCTAATTTTCTCTTAGAAACTCTTTACCTCTAATAGTATTACTACTATTTTACTCTTTAGAAGTAATAGGTTTAGAAGGGGGGTTACTAGCGCTCTTAAATCGAGTAGATCGAACTTCTTTATAACCCGCTTAATATATTAGTTATAAGAGAGGTATATCTTTTATATAGCTTAGTTATAGATAACTCTAATTCTAAGATAGTACTTAACTAGGCCTTATTCCTTTAACTCGTATACCTCCTTTAGGCTAGTAATTACCCTTTATACTACTTCTTTATAGTTCCTATAAAATAGGATAAGGAAGTTATCTATATAAAAGATAATAAGAACTTTCTTATTAGTTAACTAGAAGAGGTATAGGTCTTTACTTATAGGCTTAAGGCCTAGGTTCTAAAGGGTTAAGGAGAACTCCTTATACTAGAGTAGTAGTATATCCCTTAGCCTATAGAGCGCATAGCGTAGTTTAATATACTTTCTAGGCTACTTAAAGCTATCTAGTAACTTATAAATAATAGGGTCTTTATTTAGGTCCTAGGAGGCGTTTAGGAACGTGTTAATAATATTAAACTATTTAACTTCGAGGTCGAATTATATAATAATTACTATTACTACCCTAAAGGTATAAGTAGCGAGGGTCGCTATATAAGTCTATTCGAGGGGCGACTTCTCTTACTAATCGCCCTAAACGCAGATCCTTGTTTTATATTAATCGAGGATATTATCCTTATTAAATTTATAAGTAAATACTTACTTTAGAGGGATCGGTCTCTTTATTATTATCCCTTAATTAATAACGCGCTATATATCTATCTACTATAATTTACTTATCTTAACCTTAGCTACTTCTTTAAAATAAGTTTAGAGCGCCTATAGGAGGCTTAAAAGTTCCTTCTATAAGCGAGGTAGCTTAATAAGATCGTTAGTAGTAAGACGTTCGCGGATTATTATAGTTATATAAGTAGGCTTTGCGCTATAAATAGTAGTATAAATATAGCTATAGAGCGTATAGTACCCTATACTAGCTTCTAAGAAGGCCTTCTACTAATTAGGTATAAAAGTCTTAAAGAAGCTAGATACCCGCTCCCGCTCTATATAGTATTATAGTAAAAACTAGTAACTAGAGCGGGGTTTGCTCTCCGTTATTCCTAGTTATAGGTTACTAGGTAGCAGATTATATAGTTATTAGCTTTAATAAATTTAGCTATAATCCTCCTAGTTATATACCTAGTTAGACCCCCGTTTAGTATTAGCCCTCTCCTTATTACCCTAGTATAGCTATACTAGTGGATTTAAGGGCTTACTATCTAAAGGTTCGTTTTTATTATACTTACCCGCTTTAGAAATATCTTATAAAGCAGGGAGAGGTTTAACTATAATATAGTCCTCGATCTATTCCCCTTTAGAATCAACTTCCCTAATAGCTTCGTTTATATAGTTCGTTTCTAATATATATATTATATTTACTACTCCGCTTATTAGGGCTAGGCTTTCGTCTAGCTCTAGTATAGGATCGGGGGATAATAGCTACCCCCCCTTCTAGCCTACTTATCCCTTTAGAAGTTTTAGGATTCTTCTACTTAGAAACTTAGTTATAGGAATAAGGGTTAGTATAGGTAACTATTCTTTAGCTATAAGTATTAATATAGCTTTATCCTTATTTATAATACCTAAGATCTAAAGTTTAAAGTTAATATATAATATAAGTTCCTCGATCTTATCTACTATACTAAAGATAGCGTCTTCTAGGATAGCCTCTTTTACCTTATCCTTTATATAGAAAGTCTATTTATTAAACGTTACGTTCTATATAATAATAACTAATTATAACGTAGGGATCTAGATCCTATATAAGTTATAGGCGTTTAGTATATATCCTACTAGGTATCTAATATATCCCTATAGCACTACCTTAAAGTCTCTCTTATTAATTCCTCTCTCTCGTTCCCTCTTAAGGGGGTATATATAGTAGCTATAAGCATATATATATCCCTAGTAAGGGCGAAGGTTATAGGTTAGGGTTACTCTATTATTAAGCTACTACTAGTAAAAATACTAGTAGAACTACTCCTCTTTAATCTATAGTAGCGAACGCTAGCTATAGCGTTTAAGTAGGCTTATATTATAAAGTATTATTATAGTTAATACTATCTTAGCTTATAGTTCTATAAGTAAGCTAGCTATAGCGAGCATTTTAATCGTTCGAGTAATAACTTCCTAACTAGCCCGCTCCCTTCTACTATTTAGTTCCTTTATATATAGAGGGGTCGTTTTAACCTCTATTCCTTCTATATAGGTCTATTCCTTATATCCTATATAGCCTATAAGCGAGATTACTAACCTCTCGACGTCTTATCTAATCTTATAAATAGAAAATCCCTTCTATTAAAATACCTATTACTTAAAAGTATATAGAGTAAGTATAACGCTACTATAGGTCTTATTAATATATAGAAATATAAAGAGCTAACTAATATACTTATCCTTAATAATAAGGAGCTATTAGTTCTAGTTAAAGCCTTTAGAGTAGTTAAAGAGATCCTATGCGATTCTATAATAAGGGTATATTACTTTATCTTCTAACGTTCGTCTCGAAATCACCTATTTAGTATATATAACTACGTAGTATTAGCACTATAGGCGCGTTAGGCCTTTAATCCTTACCCCCCGAGTAGTATAAATAAGCTGCTTAAGGGCTTTAGGGCTAAGGTAGCTACTTTAGAGGTATTAAAGTATTATATTATCGCTTTAGTCTAGTAGTAGTATAAAAGAGGTCTGCTTATATATTATAAGCATATAGTTTATATTATTAATAATAGTATTAATACTTTAGGGGATCCGCCTAGGAATAGGGTATAAGAAACGAGGCTTATATTTAAGGAAGGCGAGGTTTGCCTTCCTAATAAGTTTCTTAACTACTATACTCTTCTTATATATTCTAAAGCGAAGAGTATAGTTATACCCTAAAGACTAGATACCTATTTTCTAAAGTAGCGCTTTAGAGACTATATTAATATAAAAGTTCTCTATATATCCTATATTATAGAGTATAAGGTCCTCTATATTTATACCTTTTAAGCTATTAAGAGCGTTCTTAATAATCTATATACCCTTAGCGATAATTAAGTACGAAGCTATTTTAGAATTAACTTATTCTCTATTATAGTACCTAATTAAGGAGGGGATAAGTAGGGACTTATTATTTACTAGGTATATCCCTCTATAGTTATCTAGGACTATAGACTTATATAATATATAGGGTCTTAAGTAGGGGGTTATAAAGATACTTAGGTATTCTTTATCTAAGTTAACTATATTATCCCTAACCTTATTCGCAAGGGCTATATAGAAAGTAACTACTACTATATTAATAAAGTAGCTCGGGGCTATATTAGCTTTCTTAGATAAACCCTTATTAGCCCTCTTATTATTTTAGTAATTCTTACTCTTATAGGGAATAGCGTATAACTAGCCCTTATAAGTAAATTTAGTATAAAGGTTAGTAAAGCGTAGGTTACTATTTAACTAGTTATAGATCTAAGCTACTTATATATCTATTACTAATATATAGGGGCCCTTCTAGTAACGTCTAGTTAGAGTAGCTTCTAAGCGATTATAATTAACGCTTAGCTATTAATAGCTCGACCTATATAAGTACTATTTACTACTAGATAAATTACTTATTATAGGAACGTTTAATAGGTTAGCCTTATCTATATAGCTAGCTAGCGTTATAAAAGCCCTAGCGCTTTATCCTTATAATCTTAAGTAAAGTATATCCTTATATAAGAGGTCCTCGAATATATTAGTATATTAGCTTATATTAGAGACGGGGGTCCCTACTTATTCCTATTTAAGGATATTTATAATCTCTATATTAGCCTAAGTAAGTATAAAGTAATAACTTATTACTTAAAGAAAAGTTTTTAAAGCGAGGGTACTACTCGCTTTAAGAAGCTTAAGCTAAGTAATATAAAAATAAACGCCCCTAAAGTCCTTAATCTATACGTTAGGATTAACGCTCCTATTTGCTTTCTCGAGGATCTAAGTATACTCCTTTTAAATAGTAATAAGAGTACTAGCCTCGCTTAGAGCGTAGTAACGCTTAAGATTAATAATAAGGCTATAAAGGGTTATATCCCCTTTAGCAAGAAGTTCTATATATATAAGTATAATAATATTATAAGTAATAATCTCTATAACTAGATAGTTAATATACTCGAACTCTTAATCCTTATAGGTTTACTTAGACTCCTATATAGCGAGTAAATAAAAGTGCTCTAGGTACTATTCCTATATACCTATAGTATTCTTATTAATTATAACTAGGGTAGTTAGAAGCTAAAGGGGTTATAGTTCGTTCGTTACCTATATCCTAGAGGTAGTATTAGTAGTAGCCTCTTCTAAAGCCTCCTAGTTAAGTAGAGCGATATATTAATTATAAGCGCTCTTCTCTTATAGGTACTAGGTATTAATATCCTAGTTTTACTTAGTAATATATATATTAAGGGTTAAGGTTTCTAATAAGGTTTTACCTAGGTATAAAGGTCCCTTAGGGTTATCTAGGTTAATATACTTCTAGACTCTA
>JAVHLU010002648.1:0-16565 GCA_036785755.1 Colletotrichum ledebouriae
AGGGTTCTTAGTAGTATAGGCCTGCTCTTTATAGTAAATATAGGGTACTATATTATAACTACCTTAGGATTAAATAAATAAGCTATATATAGCTACTACGCGCTAAAAGACCTTTATCTCCTATAAGCTAGTAAGAAAAGTAATATAGATATAGATAAAGACTTAATAATAGAATTCTCTAGACCCCTTAATTACCCTAAATATTCGTTTAAAGTCTTATTTACTAAGATAAGCCTTCTAGAAAGCTAGGTTTATTACCTTAGTAGTTTTATTAGAGAATATCTATAGTATAAAGGCTACCTCTAAGTATTTATTACTAGCGATATTAAGTTAAAGCTAAATAAGGCTTATAGCTATTTAAGAATTATAATTATTAGCTAGAGGGTATAGGGATATTAAAAAGAAGGGAAGGAATACCTAAAGTTAGTTATTAGAGTACTAGATAAAAAGAGGTATATTATTTTTCTTTATTTTAAATATAGGGATATCAGGACTAAGGACCTAAAGGGTTATTACTAATAGGAGATAATAAGGGCGAGGTTAATTAGTATTTTTAATACCTAAGATAAGGAAGTTACAATTAGCTATAATAAGAAGATAATTTTCATAAATATAAGAGAGAAAGTATAAAGCGGTTAAATAAAGATTAAAATAGCTAGCTAAAAGTAGTTATTATAGGGGGAGAAGTTAATAATAAAGGATAGAGGAGGATATTTATTTAATTTATAACTAAGCTGCTTATTTTAATAGCTACTACTAACTATTATTTCCTTTATTCTTTCCCTATATATAACTACTCTAATTTACTATTCTATTTATTATAGGTTTTTTATCCTAAGTTCGTTTTACTTTATTAAGGCTAAGGAGGGTAAGGGAGGAGAGTTAATTATTCCTTCTATAGGCTACTAATAAATCACTACGTTATTAAAGTAATTAGTAGATATAAAAACGCACTCCTTACCCTTTAAGCCCTCTAGTTTCTCTCTCCCCCCTCTATATATATTATTTATATTTAAACTTAATTTATCTACTAACTATATAATATTAACTACTATACTATAGCTCCCCCTTTTCTTTAAATATTACTTCTATTTAGCTCTTTAGTCTATAAATTACTTACGCTTTCCCCTTATTAACCTTTCTCCTAATATATTATAATAGAAAAAGTTATTTTTTCTAATAATAAAGCGTTAAATATATAAATCTAGGAGTTAAGATCCTCGAACCTTTCTATCCTTAAAATTAGACTTTTAATAGAGCTTATACCTAATAAACTAAGTATAAGTAGGTTTTAAGTATAGGGAGAAAATAATAGAGATATCCTAGGCTTTAGACCTCTTAATAAGCTTAGTTACTAGCCTTAGCTAATTAAATATAGTACGCACCCTCTGCCTAGGATATATAATATCCCTAGTTAGATAGACCCTTTTAACGTAGTATTAAAATATATCCTTATTAAACGTTAGAATAAGACCTTAGAAGTAGTAGAGGAGACGATTTACTCCTTATACTTATAATAAGTTATAGCTAGTATATCTAATACTATTAGTATACTTAAAATAGTAACTCTAATATACGCTAAGGATATCTTAGTAATTACTCGCTATATTATAAAGCTTACTAAGCCTAGCTAACTACTTTATTATAAGATAGTTAGAGGTATAGAAGACGATTTTAAAGATAGAGATATAAGGGATATTATAGTTACCTATATTAAAGCTAAGTCCCCTAATATACTCCTTATTTATCTATAAGCGCTTAAGTTTACTAAGGTAGGTATTATAGGTCTACTAATCGACTTATAAGACGGGAGAAACTAGTTTTATAATAATTAGTAGTTAAGGAGATAAGCTAAAGGATAACTATAAACTTTAATATTTATTCCTAGGAGCTTTCTACTAAGATATAGAGCTAAGGAAGTATTAATAAAATAACTATACCTAGTAGAACTCTAATATATAGACCCTCTACTATAAGCCTCTAGTCTCTACTTTATTAATTAGCTTAAGTCCTTTATATAAATCGAAAGCCTAGCACCTCTAAAGTAGCTTATTAAGATAAGGTATTAAGCTTAGATTAATTATTTATTAAAAGCTTTTACTAATAAAATACCTCCTAAAAGATATTAAACCTAACTAAAGGTAAATAGAATTCTATATAATTAATACTTTAAATTAAGAGATAAAGATATTAGGAAAAGGATAGCTTAAGAAGATATTAAATATTAGATAGCTAAGTATATCCCTTAATCTATAAACCTAGAGGTTTCCTCTCTAGATAGGATAGATATTAACCTACTAGTACCTCTAGATACTAATTTATAGACTAGTCTAATAGTTCCTACTAATCTAGAAGAGTTAGATAGAGAGAAAGGATTATTAAAGGAACTAAATATCTAGAATATAAAAAGAAGTAATAACTATAAGAAGTAGAAGAGGGATTATAACTTATAATAACTAGCTAACTTTATAAGGTATCTTAACTACCCTAGGTTTATAAAACTATTTATATTACCCTACTTAGCCCCTACTACCCCGAGAGATATTATATTTAACCCTATTAATACCTTAGTAGGATCTAATACTATAAGACCTAAAGGGAACCCTATCCTAAGTAAAGACGAGCCTATACTAGTAGTCCTATAGTATATATAATAGAACTAAGAATCTATAAATTACTTAATAACCTAGTATAGAAAAAGGTTATCTATTATAACTTTAGCCTAGGTAGAATATTTATTAGACCTTTATAATATATAAGGGAAGCTAATAAGATAAGAGGAGTTAGATAATTTAGAGGTTATAGCCCTTTTTATATTTATAATTAAGGGCTACCCTTATAATATCTATACTCTAATCTACGAGCTAGCCTAGTAACTTAGGAAAGAAATTAATAAGGCTTCTATATCTATATAGCCTAAAGGAGTAGAGGTAAAGAATCTCTAGGATATTACTAGGGCTTTCTTTCTACTAAATTATAATAATTATTACTAGGCTGCGATTTTTATAGACTAGCTAACTAGCTACTACTTCTATTATAACTCTATATAGGACTAGAATAATAATTAGCGCTTTATCGAGGCTATATAAGACCTTAATATATAGTATTATAAGATAGGAGCCCCTCTATAACTCTAAAAGCTCCTATTAATTAATACCTATATAGTTAATTTAGTTTAATAGAGGGATAGATTTATATATAGCCTCTAAAATATTAAATAAGCTAGAGCTCTAATTCGAGAAGGATTACTATCTCTACGTTTTAGTAATATAACTTTAAGTAATAGCGTTTTATTCTCTAACTCTAAAATCCCTTTAGTTACTTAATATATATCTATAATTACTATAGAGTTCTATAACTTAACTATTAATAGTAGTATAGCTCTATAAGATACCCTATTAAGCTAAGAAGACTTTAAGAAAGTACCTTTCTTCCCTTTATACCCTCCTACTCCTTAACCTATAGATAATAATATAATAAACTTTAGAAATAATAATAATATTACGCTAGCTCCTATAGTAGATATTCCTTAACCTATTTATAAATTATTAGTATTATCTAGGTCTACTTTATCTAAAATACTAGATAATAAGCTTAAATACCTTCGATATTAGCTTTAATTATAGGTCTTATAGATGCTAAGTTATAATATAACTATTAAGTAACGCCTGAGAACTATACTTATAGATATATTATTATATCTTAAGAGGCCTAGTCCGTTAAATAAGTATAACTATAGCTATATAGACTATATCTAGTAAAAGGTTAACTAGTAGGATTAGATTAAGTAAAACACGCCCGAGGGAGTATATTATTATAACTTCTCACGCCTAGTATAATAGGGCGGGTAGTTTTAGCTATACTAAGGATTAGGGTAGGATAAGGAGTATAATAAAAAAGAAGAGGTAGTAAGGCTATTATTAAGATATAACTTATAATAGAAAATAGTTAAACCTAAGGGACCTTCTTAATAATAAGATTACCCGCCTAGAAGAAATTATTAATAGATTAGATCTATAAATAGAATTTATTTACTATTTCTATAAAGTAGGTTTATTTATTTTCTTTTAAAACTCTCCTTTATAATATTATAAAAAGTCTCGAGGGGATAATTAGAATAGGATAAGATAGACTTAGCTATATAACCTTTAGAAAACTCCCTTAGCGCATAGACCTATTATAAGAAGACTATAGAGTAGAGTATAGAAGAGAGGAGCGTAGTAAATAGAAAGAGAAGATATATATTATTATAATTAGTACCTTAATAACCCTATACCTCGTTTTTTAGCATTTTCTTAGCAAATCCGCGCCCGATTTAAATAATCTTTTTTAATTAGATCTGCGAATTATTCTATATATCCTTTAAGCCTACTCTTAATATTCTTACCTATTTATAAGTAGAGCTATATTATTTATTATCTTTCTAGTTCCTATCGGTTCTAGCCCTTTCTAGTAGGTAGTCTTTAAACTACTATTAATACGTATATTATTAACTTTGTTATTATATAACCGCGCATTAAATAACCTAATTATATTAATCTTAAAACGAGGGGTGCTACGCCTAGGTTCTATAACTAATATACTAGCTATTCCCTATACTACCCCTTTTTTATTTATAGAGAGAAGGAATATAAGGAAGTTATAGCTTACTAAGAATCTATTAGGGTTAGATAATAGTTTAATAGTATCTCTTAGCCTAGCTAGTAGTTAAGGGTATTAATCGCATTAGCTATTACTACTACTATAGCTAGGGCTACCTTCTTTACTATTTTAACCCTTAGGGTTACTATTATTACCTCTATTACTAGGATCTCTAGGCGGCATAGGTAAGAATAGTAGTAGAAGAGTATCCTCTATATATTTAATATCCTAATTATATCCTTTACCTTTATTAAGGTTTAATAGTCCGGCTTCTAGTTCCTTAGCGCCTATCTTACTATACTACTTACTCTAGCTATACGTACTAGGGTAACTCTATAAGTTACTTAGCCTAAGCGCGAGAGGGCTACCTAGTCCTTTACCTTAAGTTAGAAATAAAGCACTTAATATATCTTTACTCTTTTTAAATAATATATAGAATATATTTAGGCTTAGCTCTAGTATTAATATAGTAGTTATATCCTTTAATATAAGTTTAAGAGGTAGGAGTTATAGACTATTTATAAAACTTTATCTATACTTATAATATTTCTCTAGAGCTAATAGGAGTATTAAAAGAGCTTTAGGGATTATTATTATATTAAGTTTAGATATAGGTTTTAGGATATCTAGCTTATCTATAGCTTTAGCTCTTAGGGTCTTATTACCTCCCCTCTCTTTATCTTCTTTAAAAGGGAGTATTAAGTCTAGCGTCTAGCTCTATTTAGTTTCTATCTTAATATATTAATTATAATAAGGGAGGTTAAGGCTATACTACTATCTAATAGTATTAGTTAATAGTTATAAGTTAGTTATCTATACCTATAGGACTTTACTTTAAATACGTCGAGCAGTCTTATATACTTCCCTATATAGTAGTAACTTTTAAATATATCTATAGCGGTTTACTAAATATTATTTAAAGTTCTAACGGGTAATAGCTATAATACTTACTTTTATAGCTAATCTCAAGAGGGTATACCTATTCTAAGTAAGTAGTATATAGAACTTATTAGGGTATTACTTAAGTATTACTATAAAGTTTATAATAGTTAAATAGTTAATAGGTTCTAGAAAGTTAGATTTAAGACTTTTTTTAACCTTATAATCTAAGAGCAGGTTATAGTATATTATTATTAGAGAGGTTTATTATCTCTTTAGGATATTCCTTAGTAAAAGAAATCTTCGAGGTTTAATATCTCTTAGGGATATCTCTTAGTTAAGAGAAATAGTAAAGAGTTAATATCTCTTATTAATATTTCCTAGTTAAGGGAAAGGGGGAGTTTAGAGGCTTTTAATAATATATAATATCTATAGGTATTAACTACTAAGATACTACTTTATATAAACTTAAAGGGGTTAGCTATTTATATAGTTAAGTGCCTTCTTTAATTATAAGGGATATCCTTAGTTACGAGGGGATATAGCTAACTATTAAGGTTATACTACTAATTAATATAGTTTATATAGTAGGTGAAAAGTATAGGTAAAAAGTCTATAAATTTAGAAGGTTTTCTCCTTAAAGGCGATAAGCCTTTTTATAAGGGTTAACGCGTTTAGGTATATTTAACGCGTTAAACGCGTTGGACGCCCTTAAGCGGGATAACCGCGCTGAGCGCGTTCGGTATTAGTAATAGTAGTCTTAGGAATAGTAGTACCGCTATAGTAGGCTTTAGTAGTAGTAATATATATAGCGTTATTAATAATATAAACGCTCTAGAGGCTAATAATAGTAATAAAAGATATAAGGTTTATATAATCAAGGATAATAAGAGCGCTAGCGATCTTAGTATTAAAGGTACTAGGGTAGTAAGAAATAAAAATAATAAGAATAGCTATATAAGAAGGGAGGAGGTAAGTAAAAGTATTACTATTCTATATTACTATTCTATATTACTATTCTATATTACTATTCTATATTACTATTATAGCGTATTTATAAGCGCTCTAGATATAGCAAACCCTAGGGTTAGAGGAGATATTAGTAATAGTAGGATATCTATTAAAAAGCTTAGTAAAGTCAGTATTAACTTTAGCCTAGAGGGTAGAGTTAGGAAAATAGTAGAAGAAATTATAAGTAATAAGCTTAATAATATAGTAAGTAATAGGGCCCTTAGTATAATATCTAGGAACATTTAGCTAGGTATTAGTAGCTATAGTATTATTATTATTAACCTTAACCTCCTTATTATTATCCTTATCCTCGTTATTAGTAGAGTTTTTAAGAACGCTCCCCCCCCTTAGTAATATTCTCCCCCTTAGAGTTAAGGATATTAAGCTACTAGGGTTTCTAACTAATAAGGCTAGTAAGAGCAAGGCTAGTAGGAGTAATTATAGGGCTAGTAGGAGGGTTTATAGGGTAGTAGCTACTATTTATAATACTATTAATATCTATTTAGCTACTAGAGACTAGGTTATTAAGATTAAAGGAATTACCCTCTAGGGGGGGAATATAGCCTTATAAGTAGGGAATAATAATACTAAGCTAGGGAATATTACTAATACTAATAGGGGTATTAGAGAGGCGCTAGCTAGATATTATAATAGCAAGAGAAGGAAATAGGAGAGTAATAAAGAAAAATAAGTAGAAGGAGAAGAATTGAAAAGGCTAAAAAGATAAACCATTAGTATTATATATAAATTTATACATATAATATAAAGGTTAGAGGTTATAAGTAAGTTAAGTAGGTTAGGAAAATAAGAGTTAATATATATATAGATAAGTAGAAAGCACTAGGCTTAAAATAAAAAGTTAGCTAAAAGAATAGGCTAAAAGTAAAGAAAAAGCTAATATCATAATATATATCTACTACGCGGGTTATAAGCGTATTATTATAGCGAATAATCTTATTATTAAAAGGTATAGGAAAGTAATACCTTAATAGTTAATAAATACTAGTATAGTACTCTCATCCTCTTATAAAAGAGAACTATTCTAGGGTAATAGCTAATAATAGGATTATATATATCTTTAAAGAAGGTAATTATAATATTGAAAGAGGCCTTATAATAAGCTAGGTATAGCGTTAGTATCCTTACCCTTTATTAGTATAGAGAAGTATAACCTCCTTAAAGGCTTTAATTATATTATTAAACTAAATCAGTAGGCTTTTATATAGCTCCTAGGTATTCTTAGCTATAGAATAACCCTTCTACTTTACGAGGTAGTAGATAGTTAGATTATATTTATATTAAGTAATCTATTAGTTAATAAGGCGATCTACTTTACACTTATTATAACTATTAATAATAATAAGCTATAGGGGTACTAGTATCTAATAGAAAAGATCTAGTCCTTTAGCTAGATAGTAGAGCTATATAATACTAAGGACTAGATAGATCCTCTATACTATAGGGAGATTAAGCTAGTAAGTAGTTAGGTTTACTTTAGTAAGGATATAGAAGGGTCCTGCCTAGGTAGCTAACTACTTATACTTTAAGTAGCTAGGGAGATAGTAGCCCTTACTAAGGCGAACCTAGATTAGGTTACTAATATCAAATAGAATATTTATTTAGTAATAATTACAGTATTAATAATAAATCTTATTAGTAGTATTAGTAAGGCTAGCTACCTCCTCTTAATAGGTATACCTAAGTATATTAATAGCCTCTATAAGGGCGGACTTATTAGTTACTATATTATGAATAGCCCTAAGGTAGAAGCCTAGTATAACCTTGTTTAGGGATTAGCTAATAGGGGCTAACAGGGTAGTATTAAGGTTATACTAAAGAGAGGGAATAACCTTAACCTAGGGGGTATCTAGGTCTACCTATATATAATATTAGAGAGTAATTTTAATAGTCTAGTTAGTCTACTCGCTCTATTTATCAGTCTAGGGGTAATATATAGTAAAAAGGGGGAGATTAACCTTTAGAGTAGAGAAGACAGCTTTCTATATCTTAAAGATAAACTTCAGGTTATAATTACTAATAATATATATAGGGATACCTAAGTTATATATAAGCTAGAAATAGATAAATATAAGTTACTAGTCCCTCGTAGTATATTACTTATTACTAGGGATTAGTAGCTCCTTCTTAGAGAATTTCTATATTTAGGTTATAAGGTAATTAAGGGTATTATAGCCTAGTATAGCCTAGAAGGTACTTATAGAAGGGATAGGAGGTAGGTTTATAATAAAGTTAATATTTACTATATAATACGGATAGGGTACTATAGGGATAGGTTATAGGGTATCTAGAGGGGGTTTTTAGTTAACCCTATTCTCCTAGTAGCTAGGGTAGTAGTAGATATATATATAGCAGGCTTTTACTATATTATAGAACTATATCCTTACTAACTTATAAAGTATATAGTTAATACTATAATAATACTTATTATTATATATAAGTTAGAGGATATTAGGTATAATAGCATAGGGAATATAGAGCCTCTCTGTATCATTAGAGTTAATATAAAAAAGGAGCCTATTATGAAGGATCTATAGTTATACCTAAAATTAGTAGGGGTAGTAACCTTTAGCTATAGCGTAGCGCTCCTCCTTAAGGGTAGCATAGGGTATAACTATCCTACGGTACCTAGTATTATTATTAGTAATACTATGGAGGATAGCGCTATACTAGCTATTATTAGTATAGGATTTTCTAATCTAGGTAGAGAATTCTATATTAAGATAGATAATAGAAAGGGCTAGAACCGATAGGAACTAGAAAGATAATAAATAACATAGCTTTACCTATAAATAGGTAAGGATATTAAGAGTAGGCTTAAAAGATATATAGAATAATTCGCAGATCTAATTAAAAGAGATTATCTAAATCGAGCGCGGATTTACTAAGAAAACGTTAAAAAATAATGAATAGGGTTATTAAAGTACTAATTATAATAATATCTATACTATCCTTCTATCTACTATACTCCTCTCTTCTACGCTCTACTCTATAGTCTTCTTATAATAGGTCTATATACTAAGGGAGTTTTCTAAAAGTTATATAGCTAAGTCTATCCTATCCTATCCTAATTACCCCCTCGAGACTCTTTATAATATTATAAAAGAGAGTCTAAAAAAATAAATAAAACTACTTTATAGAAATAGTAAATAAACTCTATTTATAAATCTAATTTATTAATAACGTCTTCTAGGCGGGCGATCTTATTATTAAGAGGGTCCCTTAGGTTTAACTATCTTTTACTATAGGTTATATCTTAATAATATCTTTACTACCTCTTCCTCTTTATTATACTCCTTATCTTACTCTAATCCTTAGTATAGCTAAAACTACCTACCCTATTATACTAGGCGCGAGAAGTTATAATAATACGCTCCCTTAGGCGTATTCTACTTAATCTAATCCTACTAGTTAACCCTCTACTAGACGTAGTCTATATAGCTATAGTTATACTTATTTAAAAGACTAGGTCTCTTAGGATATAATAGTATATCTATAAGTATAGTTCTTAGGCGTTACTTAATAGTTATACTACGACTTAGGGTTTATAAGACCTATAACTAAAGCTAATATCTAAGGTATTTAAGCTTATTATCTAGTATTTTAGATAAATTAGACCTAGATAATACTAATAATCTATAAATAGGTCGAGGAATATCTATTATAAGAGATAGCGGAATATTATTATTATTTCGAAAGTCTATTATATTACTATTTATAAGTAAAGGAATAAGAAGGCGTAGAGGAAAGAAAGGTATTTTCTTAAAGTCTCTTTAGCTTAATAAGATATCCCGCAGAGTTATACTACTATTAATATTTAAGTTATAAAACTCCGAAGTAATCATAGCTAACTAAGGGGATCTTAGAGTTAGTAATTAATATACTATCACTTAAGGTTATACTACTAAAACGTAGTAATAGCAACCCTTTTTAAATTAAAGGTCTAGCGTATTTAATATACTAGAGGCTATATATAAATCTATCCCTCTACTAAACTAAATTAACTACGTAGGTATTAATTAATAGGGGCTTTTAGAGTTATTAAGGGGCTCCTATCTTATAATATTATATATTAAGGTCCTATATAGCCTTAATAAAGCGCTAATTACTATTCTAGTCCTATATAGAGTCCTAATAGAAGTAGTAGCTAGTTAGCTAGTCTATAAAGATCGTAGCCTAGTAATAGTTATTATAGTTTAGTAAAAAGAAAGCCCTAGTAGTATCCTAAAGATTCTTCGCTTTTACCCTTTTAGGCTCTATAGAAGCTTTATTAATCTCTTTCCTAGGTTACTAGGCTAGTTTATAGATTAGGGTATAGATATTATAAGGGTAACCCTTAAATAAAAACCTAAAAAGGGCTATAACCTCTAAAATATCTAAGTTTTCTTATCCTATAAGCTTCCCTTATATATTATAGAGGTTTAATAAATATTCTACTTAAGCTAAAGTAATAATAAGTAACCCTCTTCTATATTAGGTTATTAAGTGATTTATAGACTCTTAGCTCTATTATATATACTATAGGACTACTAATACGGCTTTATCTTTATTTAGCATAGGGTCCCTTTTAGGTCTTATAATATTAAATACTACTAAGGTATTAGTAGGGTTAAATATAATACCTCTCGTAGTAATAGGGGCTAAGTAGGGTAATATAGATAGTTTTATAGACCTAGGGTAGTTAAGATACTTTGTAAAGTTAGCTAGTTACTATAAGTTATAATCCCCCTTCTACTTCTTATAGTTATCCCTTCTTCTTACGTTCTAGATATTTAGTTTTTTTAATAATCCTTCCTCCCTATCTAACTCTTCTAGATTAATAGGAATTATTAGACTAGTTTATAAATTAGTATCCTTAGGTACTAGTAGGTTAATATCTATCCTATCTAGAGAGGAAACTTCTAGGTTTATAAATTAAGGGGTATACTTAGCTATTTAATATTTAATATCTTCTTAAGCTATCCTTTTCCTAATATCTTTATTCTTTAATTTAAAGTATTAATTATATAGAAGTCTATCTACCTTTAGTTAGGTCTAGTATCTTTTAGGAGGTATTTTATTAGTAAAAGCTATTAATAAATAATTATTTTAAACTTAATACCTTATCTTAATAGGCTACTTTAGTAATACTAGGCTTCTAACTTATATAAAGGACCTAAGCTAATTAATAAAGTATAGACTAGAGGCCTATTATAGAGGATCTATATATCGAAGTTTAATTAGGTATAATTACTTTATTAAAACTTCCTTAGCTTTATATCTTTATAGAAAGCTCCTAGTAATAAGTACTAGAAATTATAGTTATCCTTTAGCTCCTCTTCTTAACTACTAATTATTATAAAACTAGTTTCTCCTATCTTATAAATTAATTAGTAGACCTATAATAACTACTTTAGTAGACTTAGGCGCTTATAGATAAATAAAGAATATATTAAGGGACTTAGCTTTAATTTAAGTAACTCTAGCATTACTCCTATCTCTATTATTAAAGTCATCTTCTATACCTCTAACTATCTTATAGTAGAGCGGTTAGCTATACTTAGGAGGCCTTATAAGGTAATAAGTAAGGCCTCTAGCCACTGCATAGTGATTTTACCTGCTTAAGTGCAATAGACCTTCTAACTCCGCGCCTCCTGATAATACATAGCCTTTAGTCACGTGATCCTCTCCTAACTATAGCCGCACTTATACGTGCCCATAGCCTCATGATCTTTAACTTTATATTAATAATAATATAGTTATTAATTATTTAAACTACGAAACTATTAACCTTTCCTCTCGTATACTACCCGCGCTACTAATACCGCCTCTATTACCGCTTCGTCCGCTAGCTATACTATCGTTAGTAATACTCTCTCTATATTAAAGTAGTTAGCGCAAGCTATACTTACTAATAAGCCCTAAGGGGCCTAGGCCGCCTCTACCTTAATAGTGCGGAGGACCTGCTTAAAGAAGGGCTACTCTATAGGGTATATAATAACCTACCTAGCTTTTACTACTAAATCTACTTACTTAGCTATAATATAATTATAAGTATCCCCTCTAGGGGTATAAATAAGAGCCCTCTTAAGGGCTATATTAATAATATACTCTCTATATATAATAGAGTAGTTAAGGAAGGAGCGGGTTTTATTAACTATATTAATACTAAACTCTCTAATAAGCTCTTGCATATTATTAGTATTAAAGGGTATACCTTATATAAGCTTAGTATTTTTATATATAGGGTTTAGTACTAATATAGTTAAGGGATAAGGATAAGGAAGAGGGAGAGGCATAAGGCCCTGCTTATAGCAGAGCTTCTTATACTTCTAGCTATAAGAACCCCTTAGGAAAGACCTCTTTAGTTAATAAGTTACCTCTTATATAATAGCGTTTATAATACCTTACTAGATAGTTAACCCTTTAGGTTAAGGAGTTATCTTATATAGTAGCTTTTATAGCACCTTATTAGAAGGTTTAGCGAGGGCGTTGCTATAAGAGCTATAATAGCCCGTTTAGCTCTAATATAATTAGCCCTAGTATAGCGCGTATCTGACTTTATATAGTAATATTTAGAGGGTTTGCTTATAAGTAGTAGGAATATATAGGGTTCTTATATTATTTTCCTTAACTAGTAGAGGGTATAGGTTAAGATACCTATATAGTATTTCCTGAATTATGCTCGCGAACTAGGTGAATTTGTTATAGTCTTTTTGCGAAGGGGCTGCGGCGTAATTCCGAACTCAAGGTAATAAGTAACTACTAAGATGTCCTTAGTATATATCGGAGTCGCTATTTTAAGTATACTAATAGTATTAAATATACTAGCTATAACTTACTATAAGTATAGGGGGCGAATTATCTTCTCCACTACTTCTAATATCTTATTCTAATACTTAATAAGGATATATTCTAATAGTATATTAGAAAGGTCTATCTAACTAGGGATATTATCCTTCCTAAGTAGAGGGCGTGTATTATATTTAATTAGCTAAGGCTAGTAACTAATCTTATTAAGAGATTTAAAGCCTTAGATATCTCTATTATTTTATCCCTATACCTAAAACCTACTTATACTTAGTTTATTAGGTATAAGTTCTATTAAAAGCCTAATTTTAAGGATAGGAAGGTTTAAGGATTTTAACTCCTAGATATATATATCTAACGCTTTATTATTATAAAAGATAACTTCCCTTATTATAATATATCAGGAGAAAGGTTAAGAAGGAGTAAGTATAAGTAATTTATAAACTAAAGAGTTAAATAGAAGTAATATTTAAGGAAAAGAAGGGGTTATAGTATAGTAGTTAATATTATATTATTTATAGATAAATTAAGCTTAAAAGTAAATAATATATATATAGAAGAGAGAGAAACTAGAGGGTTTAAGGGGTTAGGAGTGCGTTTTTATATCTACTAATTACTTTAATAATATAATATTTTATTAGTAGCCTATAGAAGGAATAATTAACTCTCCTCCCTTATCTTCCTTAGCTATAATAAAGCGAAATAAACTTAGGATAAAAAACCTATAATAAATAGAATAGTAAATTAGAGTAGTTATATATAGGGAGAGAATAAAGGAAATAATAGTTAGTAGTAGCTATTAAAATAAGTAGCCTAGTTATAAATTAAATAAACATCTTCCTCTATCCTCTATTATTAACTTCTCCTCTTATAATAACTATCTTTAACTAGCTACTTTAATCTTTATCTAACTCCTTTATACTTTCTCTCTTATATTTATAAATTATATCTTCTTATTATAGCTAATTATAATTTTATCTTAGGCGTTAAAAATACTAATTAACCTCGCCCTTATTATCTCTTATTAGTAATAACCCTCTAGGTCCTTAGTTCTAATATCCCTATACCTAAAATAAAAAGAAATAATATACCTCTTTTTATCTAGTATTCAAATAACTAACCTTAGGTATTCCTTCCCTTCTTATTATTATCCCTATACCTTCTAGCTAATAATTATAATTCTTAAGTAGTTATAAGCCTTATTTAGCTTTAACTTAATATCCCTAGTAATAAATACTTAGGAGTAGCTTTTATACTATAGATATTCTCTAATAAAACTACTATAGTAATAAGACTAGCTTTCTAGAAAGCTTATCTTAGTAAATAGGATTTTAAATAAATACTTCAGGTAACTAAGGGGTCTAGAGACTTCTACTATTAAGTCTTTATCTATACTTCTGCTGCTCTCCTCGCTAGATCGTGGGAGACGAAGGTTTTTTAGCGCGTAATAGCTATATATAGCTTATTTATTTAATCCTAAAGTAGTTATAATATAGTACCCTATATCTACTATAAAGAGCAGGCCTATGCTACTAGGAACCCTATAACTAGCGTTTATATCTATAAACTATACTTTGAATATATCTCTATACTAAGTACTCCTTATACTAACTACTTCTTCTATAAAACTTAAGAGAGTTACCTATATAATAATCTAAGTATTTATAAACGCTATAGGTATAGAATTAAGTATAATAATAAGATAAGGAGGAGTAGAGAGTTCAATACCATTAAGGAGATCCTATAGTCCTGAATTCTAGTAAATGCTATAATTATAGCTATAGCTAAGCTTAACTTCTCGCTCTTTTATAATTAATACTCTTAATAGGCCTAGGAATATTACCTTAAAGCTAGGTTTATATACTCTTATTACTCTTTAATAATAGAGCTACCTCTAGAGTTTAACCTTATACGAATTGCAAACTACTTAGGGCTTTATATTATAAATTAAGGTAAGAAAGTAAGAATTCTAGATATATTTATATAATATAGGGGGGGGGGTAAAAAGGAAACGGGAATAAGAAGCTAGTTAGGTTATAATAAGAAATTAGGGCGAATAATATATAAATAGGTCTATAAAGCTAAAGTTAAAGTATATCTAATTATAAAATTAATATAATCCCTTTTATAAGTATCCTTCTCTTTCTCTTTAGTAGTAGATAATATAATATTAGTAATAATCCTTTCTAGGAAGGGGGGGGGGAAAGGGTCTACTTATATCCTCTCTAAGGGGCTAATAACTATAATTCTAATACCCTCTTTCCCCTTTCTCTTCTTGTCTCTTATCCTTACGTTATTAATCTTATATTAATTAGCGAGAGGGGGCTTTAGTATTATTATTAGAAGGTTAAGGGTCTTATACTTCCCTAGGCTTAATAACCTTATTATAATTACTAATAGATATCAAAGTTATCTAGGCTATTACTATATTCAATAATAATAAGGAGGTATACTTAAGTAGGTAAGGAGTTACTAATACTATCTCTTACCCTTAGCTCTAAAGTTTAGGAATATTATCCCTAGAATTTTAGATTTTTAGACTAAGAAATAAAAGGAAGAGAAAATAAGAATAGGTCTATAAATTATTAATTAAAATAAGTTATAATAAAAGAAACCTTATATATCCCCTAGATCCTCTATCTTAATATACTCCTTCTCCTTCTTTTTTATTATTTTAGGAATCTTAATAACTAGCTATTATTTAGCTTTTAAGCTATAATTACTTTCTCTGAATCCCTTAAATATTACTTCGATCTTATTGCTAATTATAATAAATCCTCCTTTATATCCTAATTACTTTCCCTAGATATTATAGGTTCCTCCTCCTCTTCCTTAGGTATATAATTATTATACTCTTTATTCCTTAGTATTAGGAAAACTCTTACTAGGTTTCTTTCTAAATTAGATCTATAAATATCTAAATTACTTAGCTCTTAATACCCTTTAGGAGCTTAAATAAATTTATAAAGTTAATTCCTACTAAACGTCTTTCTAGTAACCTTATTACTTACTAATATTACTAATTAATATAATAGAGCGTTTAGAGCTTGCGATAGGATATAGAAGGGGCTTTACTATTAGTAGTTAAGCTTTTTAATAGATAACTTATTAATAGAGCCCTTAATATTAAATACTAGTACTAAATCTCCTGCCTCTAGCTTCTCCTTCCTTATAGTTCTCTTATATTAACTATTATAATATTCTATAGTCTTCTTATATTAAGTATT
>JAVHLU010002649.1:0-16561 GCA_036785755.1 Colletotrichum ledebouriae
CCTATTAACCTATTACTAGACCCTAGTTAAGGCCGCTCTAAGTCGCCTTAATAAGTAATTTCTAAAGCTAAGGCTTATCGAGGTTAGGTTTAATTCTTTATATAAGACTATCTTTATACCTTATACTCGATAGTATTTAATAATAATATATAGCGTCCTTATACTAGAATCCATAAGAGTCTTTATCTTAGTATATAAGACCCTACTAGCTAATAGCAAAAATATCCTACTTAGAACACTTAACTAGCCTACTCTTATTTACCCTATATATAATCTAGAAGAATCCGTCCGGAACTTTTAGATATTATTTCTTATAGAGATTCTATACGACTAAGATTAGCTATAATAAGTAGCTAAAATATCCCCTATATAAGTATAATAGCCTATAGGATATAACTAAACTCCCCCTTAGGTTATATCTAGTCTACCTTCTTAGCCCCTTTAGTATATCTAATTAACTACTCTAGACTTAGCACCCTAGCTACTATAGTAACTAAATACTACTTTACTAAGATCTAAGTAAACTCCTATAAACGCCTTAAGAAGTATAATAAAGAGTCTATAGGGGGATATTACCTAGGCCCTTATAGCAGAGTAGAAAACGTTCACGTTATATAGTTAACCTATATACTAAAGTATAGCAGAAAGCTAGTATCCCTATATAGTATCGCTAAGTCCACTAGAAACCCTATAGCTAGCTAAGCACTCCTATGCTAACCTAATATCTCTACTTAGAACCCCGCCCTTAGCTAAAGGCTACTAAGGCTAGCTTAAATATAGCTTACTAGATAATATCTTATTACGCCTTAAAGGCTATAGCAATAGAATAACGAGGTCTAAACTACCTTATCTCCTTAATACCCCTGAAGACTTTCTTACCTAGTCTTATAAAGCCTAGCTTATATAGCTATTTATATCACCTAATAGTTAAGGATAACTTTAAGTATCCTACTATGCTATATTTAAAGGCCTAAATAAAAACGATAAAGAGCTACTATACCTCTACCTTAGTATATTTTATATAGCAAAAGACCCTCTTAGCTTTACCTAAGTAGAACTATTATATAATATTAATAGCTTCTATAGTTTCCTAATATTACTTATAGTTACTAAGAAGGGCCTTAAGTAGTATATATTACTTAACGTTATATATAATATAACTTCCGACGTCTACCTAGGGCTCCTAATACTATCTAAGAGCCCTTTAAGCCAAGACAATCCTCTAGGAAACCGGCTATTATATAAATACCTGCCTCTATATATAATTCTAAACTATTGTCTTAGTTAAGTTACTAGGATAGATAATATATTTATATAGATCTTTTTTCCCGCACTATCTTAGCTAGATATTATAGATATAACTACTTAAACCTGCCTCCTAAAAGGCTAATTTAAATATTAGTACGACTATATTATTATCCTAAGCCTTATAGATACTATACCTCTATTAAATATCACCTAGTATCTATTACTAAACCTATAAGCTACTAAAGCTATAAGCAAAGCTAGGTAAGAAGGGAGAGTTAGGGACTCTAGCCTAAATAACACGAGAGATAACCTTCTTTTATAAGGTTAATACTACAAACTCTTACTAGCTAAGTATATTTAAGCCGAATTCCTTATTAACTTATGGTCTATAATCTAAAGAAGAGCTAGGGCCTTCCTATAATATCACGGAATTTAGCTATATATAGCTAGTAAGAATACTAAGCTTGCGTTTATATAGCTTATATTATCTAAAGCTCTTAAGGTCTAGGATTAGAAATAGGCGTTAAGTATTAATAAGGTTTTTATTAACCCTAACGTAGCATTTATTAATATTAGCTGTTAAATAATATTAAAAAGGTTATTTATATTTAAACCTAATATTTTGCTTTAGCAGAAGTGCTATTTAGATAAAATCTAGCGGGACTGCCTTTAATAGCACTATAGGTTAGCAAGCTAAATAAGCTACCCCGCGTCCGAGGTAATACAAATACTAAAGGCTAACCTATTAGCCTCTACCCCTTATCCTACCCTACTATTAGAAAAATAATTATCTACTATACTAATTCGAATAGAATACCTATTTATAACTTTCTATAACGCATCTAATACTATAATTCTCACGTATCTAAAGAGCCTCGAGCATACCTATAGCCTTATTTATAGTTAATTCTATAATTTAGTTAAGGTTCTATTTAATATAGTAAAGTAGTACTTATTTTAAAATAGCTAGCTAGAATGCCTCGCCCTTAACCCTATTTACTTTAAATAGCGGGAAGAGGCTAGTCGCGTAGTTAGCGCGAAGCTCTTAACGCTTATCCTAGCTTATTAACTTAATAAGCTATATATCTACCTTAATATTTATTAATAAGATACCCCTAAGAACCTATTTATATTTAGTATCTGCGCTAAGGATCGTATATCTCTTTCTCTCCTCTCACGAGTTATTAAGATAATAGATATAGATACTACTCTACTAAGTAATAAAGATTTCCTACCTAATAGCGCTCTATTTTATATTATTCTATTCCTAATTATTAGGCATTTCCTAGGAGTAACTATAAACTAGTATTACTTTCTCTATAAATATATAAAAAGCTAGACTATAATTAAGTTTAGTCTTCTAGAGACCTTAGTAATAGTAATTACGCTCTATAGCCTCTACTTCTTATATAGTAGTAGCTTTATTTAAAAAGAGTCTATCCTCTAGAAGGATAAATAGATAACTAAGCGTAAAGTCTAAGGGGATAAGGGTATTTAAGTAGAGACCGAGTTTAAGAAGGAGGGTCTTAGTCTCTCTATATTAGTTAAGATATTTAGGTTTAGATAGTAGTTACCTTATAAATTTAACTAGGCCCTATAGAGATTCTTTAACTTAATAGGTAATAAACTCGCCGTAGGAAATACTATTCTAACGGGTAAATATAAATAGTAATAGCAGGCTATAAGGGACCTCCGCGATATCTAGGTCTATCTCTAGTAAGCGAGAAGATAGGCCCTTTCCTAAAATATCCTCTTATTACTAGCTTATAAAGCTATATAGCTAGAGTACCTCTAGTTAGTCGTAATTAAGTAGTTCGACTAGGATATCTAGGCTAAGGTATATAAGTCCTTAAAATAGAAGTCTAGTAGCGATATAATACTTAAAGCTACCTAAGATTTCCCTATTAATAAACCGCTATCCTTCTATTTTAATACCCTCTAATACTAGTTTCGCAATATTACTAATAATTAGAGCTATACTAGGCCCTACCTTATTATAGGTAATTACGCCCGCTACGCTAAGCCCCTCCTGCTTGCCTAAGACCTCTTCGACTAGACTAAGTAAGATAGAGTGCTCTCTAGGCAGAAAGGGTAGAATATAAAACCCTTTAGGGTCGCTACCTAGGTCGTATATAATGCCGTCTAGGCTAACTTTAGCACTAGAGAGGCTATATTATAGTTATATACCCTATATTACCTAGTCGTCCTAACTCGCTAGGTACTACTATAGCTAAGCGAGTCCTCACTATTTAATACTATAAAGCAATATAGAGGTAAGAATAAGTATAGAAGGCTAATATAGTTCTTAATAATATACGCACCTAACTAAATCTAACTAAATAGAGATATTATCCATAAGCTAGTTATAATACCTATAGAGGATCTTACCTACTACTTTACTACTAGTAATAAGCTCTTAGAATAGACTAACTCCCTTATAGTAGAACTTTTCTCTTACTAAGGCTAGCGTAGTAGTAGGGATAACTATAAACCTAAATTCTTCCTCCGCCCTATAGATATCTTCTCTAAAGTTATCTATAACCTATTAAAAAACCTAGCGGATAGGATATATATACCTAGCCTCCTATATAGTAGGGTAATAGATAGAGACCTAGAGGCTAAGAATAGCTAGCTATACCCCCTAGTAGACTGCGGATACCTGCCTTAGCTCCTAATAGTCTATGCTATCTATAGCAAGACTATAAAGGAGCTAGATAATATCTTCTAGGCCCTTATAGATATAGTACCTAATAGAGGAGACCCCCGGACTACTATTATATAGGAAATCCTCTAAGACGCTACTACTAAACCCTAAAATATAGTAAGGGATAACCCTTAAGTAAGTCCTAAGGCTAGCCTGCTTTCTTAGCCTTCGCGCCGCTTAATATAAAAGAATACTTAGATAGGTCCCCTACCCCGCTATAGTACTAATAGGCATAGTTAGAACCCCGCTAACCCCGGAATAGAATAACTTATAAGGGTAGTACTAACCCGCAACCTCTAGCTAATACTAGACCCTCTATCTCAGAGTACTACCTAGCTATATAAAAGATAAGCCTTATCCTAAGTATAACTAAATAGCCTAAATATAGCCTTATCTAATTCGTAAGATAGGTTACTATCGTCTTTTCTAACTTTATCTAATAGAATATCGCCCTACTCTAATAAAACCTAGCGGCTAAGTAAAAGGTATACCTAAAGATAATTAAATATTATTTATAGACTTTTTAAAGGCATTTTTGAATCTAACTTAGAATCTATTCTGCATATATAATAATAAGCTATATACCGCCTTCCTTATATAATATTACTATCTATAACCGTCCAAACTTCTATCTAAACGCACTATTCCGCTATAGTAACCTTTATCCTTTATAGCCTTATTAAGGCGAGGGTAGCCCTAAGGGACCCTATTGAGATTTATAAAAGCTATTTATAGGCTTATTTTACAAATCTCAAGCTATATATTATAACTATAGGTAGCCTATAAAGGTTAGTATTAGCGAAGTTAGAGGGAAAGAGCCTAGGCAATAGAGGGATAGGAGACGCGGGAACGTATATAATTAAAGGTATTTTATTATAAATAACTCGGGAATATAAGAAAAAAAATTATCTACTATAAATAAGACCTATAAGATACCCTTTTATAATATTTATAGATATATATAGAAAATGTGCACGATAGGATAAATTTAATAGTAGGATTTTAAGTGAATTTAAATCAAACCTTGCCTAAAAAACCATAAGATTAAAATATAATATAACTAAGCGCCTAAAGCGCCTAAATAAAAGCTGAAATTATATCCCTAAGCTAGAGAGAAGTAAAGTTACTAAAGTTTATCTCTAATACTAAAGGGGCGGACGTAAGATTTATAATTTCCTATTCCTATTACGAGGCTATAGCTAATAGATATTACGAGGCTAAGGCTAACTAATACTAAACCCTACTATTAGCCTATTAGTAGAAACTAGCCCTGCACCGCCCCTATAACCTGCGTTTAAGCTATTAGCGATCTAGCTAATCTAGCCGTTAGCTATATCCCTAAGGTTAAGGATATATATATATTATTATTAATATTCTATCTATATTCCTATAACCCGTCCTTAAAGGCAACCTATAGCTATAGAGGCTATAAGTAAAAACCCGTTAAGGCCCTATAGATATTAAGGCACTGCAGATACTACTAGCTTTATAAGTTCTAACCGCTTAACGATATCTAAGATTACTAACTATACTATATAGCGCTATAAGGTATAATTTTATAAATTATAGATATTAATTTTAATACTAACGCTATTATAAGATATATAAACTCTAAGTATTTATTACTTCTCCATAAGCCGATCTACGTTAGTTTTATTATCCTATTGGATTTCTTATTTCAGCCTTATATTTAACCCCCTTTAGTCTAGCTACTACGTTTCCTACTATTATTATAGCTAATAATAGCTATTTCAGATTTATAAAGTCCCTGCTATATTAAATCGCGCTAGTCCCCTTTAGGCCGACGTAGCTAACGCACGGACTATTAATCAACCCCTTAAATAAACTTTCTAATAAAGAATTATAGGGTTATTCCACGTTATATAAATAATATCGCTTTTACCCGCCGCCCCCTCCGCCTATATTTATAAAGGTAGGTGCTAATAATCCCTTTTATTAACTTTATAAATCTCGAATACGCCCTTCCCCTTATCCCTTATTACTATTAGCTACTTAGGCGACTTATTTTTAGCTATTTATAAATCTTAAACCGCCCTTCTCTATATAATAGTTAGTTAGTTAATATTATAATACTATTAAAAAAGAGAGCAACCCGCGCGCGCAAGTAGCGCTAATTATCTAGTAATACTATTAGAATACTACCTATAGACCCCCCTAGCTCGCCTAAGGCCTAGCTATCTAGTAGTACCCCTAAGGATAATACCCTAGAGGATATAGCTAATAACTTAGAAGGCGAATAGAGTACTAAGGAGTTAGGACCTCCTAGCGAGTAGCTATTAATAGCGCCTTTAATTAGTAAAAAGGACCCTCGCGTCTAGAATAATACCTTCGCTAAGTAGACCTAACCTCTTAGAAAACTATAATACCCTCCGATACCCTATAAGAAAGAGGATACTAAAAGATATAATATAACGGAGGAGTATAATAATATTAATATTATAAAAGCTAACTAAGCTGCTAGATAACTAGTGCTACTTATAATTAGTTACTAATTTTTTATTTTAAGGTATGTATTTAACTACGTTATATACCTACTATCCGGTATAAAGCTTAGGAAGTCTTAGAACGAATTACTTATATAGTATATAAAGAAAATAGTCCTATTTAATAGCTACTTATTAGGTATTTATCTTATAATAATACTAAAGTCGGGCGAATTATTATATACGAAGTTACTAATACCCTATCTCAGCTTCTGAATTATAAACGAACTTATTACTTTCCTTAATATAGATAGTAAGTTATCCCCTATAGCTACCCGTTTGAGATTTATAAATCGCCCTAGCTACTAGATTTATAAATCTTAAATAGCCTCTCCCTTAGCCCCCTCGTAGTACTAGTAGTTTTATAAATCTTAAATAGCCTAATACGTAGGAGCTAACCTATCCCCTAGTAGCTTACGTTCTATAGGAATTTATTATAATATAGACTTCCCTCTTAACTAACGCTAAACCTCCTTTATAGCTATATAAGAAGGGTAAGTCGAAAGCCCTAAAGTAAGATAAGACTACCCCTAAGAAGTCTAAGTATATACTTATAAAGTCCGCTACCTATATTAATAACTTAGATAGTAAGAGTAATATAGATAAAGGGGATATAGCTAACCTAAAGCCTATAAAGGCTATAAGGGCTACTAAGGCACTATACTATAATAGGATCTATAACTTTATCCGATCCCTTAGTAGGTCTAGAATAACCTACCTTCGCCGCGAGGTTAAGGCGATATATCCTAATATTATCCTAAATATTAATAAGAAGGTTATAAATCTAGATAAGGTTAAGCTACTTAAATATAAGGAAGTAAACTAGGAGGGTACTTTTATATTAGTAGCTTATTACTTAATAATTTACTTTCCTAATATATTCTACGAGTATAATAGCTATAATATCCTAGAGGCGAGCTAAGATAATAACCACTATATATAGGGTTACTCCTACGAGGATTAGCACCGAGTAATAATAATAATTATAAACTTTCTATACTAGTATAAGTCCCTAGTTATCCTATAGTCTAACGAGCGTTTATACCTAAACGAGATTAATTAAGCTAGGTTATTTATTTAAGCTAATATAGTAGAGAAAGTAAAGGAGGATAATATAACGAACGAGCGAAAAATCGCTAAGGATACCTATGCCTACGAGACTGCTATTAGTACTAATAACTACTACCCGGAGCCCCTTAGCAAATCTAGCCTATCTAAGTTAGTAAAATATAAGTAGTTCCGCGCTCTCCTTACTAAGTCGCCTGAGAACGCCTAAACCCTTAAGCTATATAATATAATATATACCGAGGGAGTCCCTAAGGAGATAGCTAACGTTCTTAGGTAGTTGCTATATATAAAGAAGTTATATAGGCTCTATACTAAATTCCTAGAGAAGCTAGGAAAGAAGATTAATAAAGGAGGCGAGGTTATATACTTAGCGCTAATAGAGGATAAGTTTACTATCCTACGCTCGATTTATAAGCGTCGCTTATTTATTAGTATTAATAAGCCTATAGATACTCGCTTATAAGATTCTCTTTATTAGTAATATATAGCCTAGGTAGTAGCTAACGCTAAGGGCGTGTCTAATACTACCCTTAACGGCTTAAACCTACGCGAGGCTAAGTCCTGCGATACTAATCTTAACCTTAATATAGATAATTCCCTAGCTAGCGAATATATATATCTATAGATCTCTTGCTAGCTCCTTAGTAGTAACCTTCCTAAGGATAATAACCTAGTTAGTATCTCTAAACGCACTATTATAATAAAGGGAAATACCTAGGATAACTTCAAGGTTTATCCGGATAAGGAGCTTAAGCTATATCCCTATTAGCAAGCAGGTATATTATTATATTACTCCCCTATAGCTATTCGAGATTTATAAATATGCTATTACTAGCTAGCTTTTATAAATCTCAAATAGCCCCCTAGCTAGCCCCCTAGCTATAGTAGCTATTAACTAAGATTTATAAATACGCTATTACTAGCTAGCCTTTATAAATCTCGAATAGCCCCCTAGCTAGCCCCCTAGCCGCGGTAGCTATTAACTAAGATTTATAAATACGCTATTACTAGCTAGCCTTTATAAATCTCGAATAGCCCCCTAGCCGGCCCCCTAGCTGCGGTAGCTATTAACTAAGATTTATAAATACGCTATTACTAGCTAGCCTTTATAAATCTCAAATAGCCCCCTGGCTATAGTACCCTATCGACCTAGTATAATTTTATTGCTAATCTATATAGTAGATATAAACTAGATAGTTAAAATATCGTTAAACTACCTAATCCACGGCGGTATTATTGCAAATAAGTGCGGAATTAGAAAGACTTATATAATTTTATTTATAGTATACGAGATTATTACCCGGTATATTAATATAAATAAGGAGAACCCCGAAGCTATATACTATCCTTCGATCTTCTTCTATCCTACCTTAACCTTAGACTAGACCTTTAATAACCTTAATAACTTTTATACTAATAAGCTAACGGTTTATATCTTCTACTAGTCCCCTAGAACTACCCTAAAGCATTAAGCGAGGAAGACTTTAAAAAAGGATAGTATACCTAAGCTGCTTATAAAGCTAAAGGCTAACCTGCACGACCTAAATAACGTATAGTATATAATCTTAACTTCGTATACTACTATATACCGCTACTTAGCTATCTATTCTTAAACTAAGTATATTATTAATAATCTAGGCCACGATTACTCCGAGGCTAATATAGAATATAAGTTAGAGAGTAAGCCTAAAACTACAATAAAGGCGTTAAACTCCTCGTAAACTAAGTTAGAATTTTTATTACTATATAAGATAGAATTCTTTATTAGGATTACTAATAAAGGATATACTATTAAGAACCTACTATCCCTTAGATATATACTTTAGGATAGGATAGATATTTAAATTAAATAGTTCTCTATAGTAACCCCTATTATATTAGGCGTGAGTAATATAACTAGATACCTCTTATAGTTCTAGGATAAGGCCTTCCTCTATAGCAAGGCTAATATTATAGATAAGTTAGACTATAGTATTATCTACTCAGATAACTATATTAAGATATTTAAGTAGAAGGACTATACGACCTTAGCTAGACTTAGTATCCCCTTTATAGACCTACTTAGACCCTCGGAGGCTAAGCTTATTAGACTTAGGGATATAGGAATTAGCGTTCTAACCCTAAGCCCTACTAAGTAAGTTCGTTACAACGAGTATTAGTATACTATAGCAGATAGCAACCTAGTCTACTTACTTAACCCTAAAGCCTTCTATAACTACGGTATAGCGTCTAACTAGTCTATTAAATTCACCTTAATAGCGCTTAAGTATATATTAAGTAAGTACTAGATCTAACGTAGTATATTAACCCTAATAACGCTACTTAATAGTAAAGAGATAACTCCTAGTAAGGATATACCCCCTATTAAGATTCGAATAGTAGAGTTAGTAGTTAACCTAAGTATTTTATTATCTATTAAGGCCTAGATTAATAAGTAGCGCCGGGCGATTATAATTACTCCTAATAAGAGCACTAAGCTATATAAGGGTAGCTCTAGCTAGGTTAAGGACTAGAATAAGCTATAGCTAAACTAAGCTACTCTTTATAATAGCGCCCTTATTAGCATAGATGCCTGCTTTAGTTAGATAAATAACCCTAACTCCTATATTAGCTATAGTATTACTAACTAGTCTAGAGCTACTAAATCCTTTAGTCTTAGTAATACTTATCTTAGCTAGGCTATAAAGGTAATATTATAGAACGAGGAGGAGCAGGAGGAGAAGCGTAGGGCTAAGGCTACTCTAATAGACCCTAACTAAGGTACCCTTACTAATATAAGGGAGGGAGTTTAATAAATATAGGCTACTAAAGATAAGAGAAAGCTAGCCCCTACTAGTAGTATTATAGAGGTAAACTAGGTTTATGCTAAGGACTAGAGCATAGGCCTATAATAATACTTTTTTACTACGTATCCCGACCCTTTAGTACCCTGCCTAATTAACCTAATCTCGCTCCTAAAATATAGTATTTTCTACTCGCTAAAAATCTTATACGCGCTAAACTACGCCTTAGAGTTAAAGGCTAAGAAGGAGCGTCTTCTAGTATATATTAATAATCCCTTAACTAAACTATAAGTATTTTTCCCTATTCTATTACTAGATAGTAGCTATTTAAGATTTATAAATTTAATAGCTAGTCTAATTTATAAATCTCGAATAGCCCCTAGGCCTAGTATTACATATCTATTAGATTTATAAATCTCGAATAGCTACTATCCTACCTACCCTATCTATCTAAAGATATACTAATAGTTAAACTCTTAGGATAACGAATATAATCTTTAACTTAGCTAGCCTTAAAACCCTATTTATTCGCTCTACTATATCCTAGTAGGAACGCGATAACGCTATTTATAAATTTAATAATCTAAAGGCTAAAGTTAATATAATAGTTATATCTCTACTATTATCTATATTTAGTATTAACTACTATAAGGCGTGCTATAATAGGATTATAATTAAGAACGCTCCTAACTAGGCGATACTAACCTAGGCTCTTAGCTGCCTTTAGCGAATTAGATAGTTAAAGAAGGTCTACTAAATTATTCTCTAGACCTAGGGGATATTTAATCCCTAGATTAAGACTAAGAACCTTATGCGTAATATTAGTAATATTAAAGCTAAGGCTAATATTAACGAGCGAATCTAGGGACCTATTCGTACTATTATTATATATAAGCTTGCTCGTATATCTATTAGAGCTAAATACTTATATTACCTAAGAGCGTATATTAGATAGGAGTACTTTATAGACGATCTAATCCGCTAAGAAGGCCTCCTATATTCCTAGATTATATAGTAAGTTATCCTCTACCTAGAGGACGCCTTAAGGATTAATATAGATATAATAAGGGGGATTACGAAGTATTAAGAGGAGGGCGATAGCTATCTTATAGAAGATATTATTAACTAAATCGCGCTTAAGAAGATATTAGGCAGTACTATATTAAATAACTTCACTATTAATAACCCTAATATAATAAGCACTAATAAGGTATCCCCCCCTACCCCTATAGAGATTATCTTAGATAACGACGTAGTAATAAACGAGCTAAACCCTGCCTCTAGTAGTAAGCGTAAGTACTATCGAGGCGATAGCTAGGGGGATAAGTCCTCTATAGGAGAGCTAAAGACTCCCTATAAGAAGTAGCCTAAGGCCGACTATCCCTATAACGTCGAGACCCTATTAGTAAAGAAGGGTAGTAGTATTAATAGGCCCTTATAGATATTAGGCGGATTATAGTTTAGTAAGGTTTTAGTTATCGCAGGATTTAGAGAGATTTAGTAATATTATAAATTAAAGATAAGATAGTATTTTAGTAGGTCTATATAAGTACTTTGGAATTTGAAACTTTATCTATATAAATAGGTTGAAAAAATTAAGTAAACCTATAGCAAAGTTCTTTATAATATCTCTTAAAACCGTGAAGATAACTCTCTAGGGTGTAATTAAGATTTATAAAAGCGTAATTAGGGCGTATATTTATAAATCTTAAATAGCTCTTGCTTTATTATTACTTACTTATCTAATAGTAACTCTCCCTTGATACTTAGGTCTCGCTTATTTTAACTAATAAAGGCGTTCGGGGCTATTAAGGGTATAGTCCTTTAAAGCGGGCCTATAAAAGCAGGCTATAAAAGCAGACCTATAAAAGCTATAGCCTCGCTATTATATATAGATAGCGACGTCTCCTAGTATATATAGCGGGGCTTTAGCGAGCATATATAGGTATAATATATACTACTACTATTAATAATCTTTCTATCTACCTAAGGTAGTCTAGGAAATAGGGTCTACCCTCGAAGATATTTCCCTATAAATTAATTATACTCTAGATATAAAAATTAATTCTAGGATCTACTAGTAACCTAGACTCCGACGCTAAATCTATTATAACTAACGAAGCCTGCCTAAGCCCCTTATACCTATAGAAGGCTATATATAATACCCCGCTATTAGGATAATAATACGAAACTCCTACCCTTAAACGAAAGCTATAAATACCCTAAGAATACTATATGCGATCTACTGCTATTAAGATAATAATCCGAGACTCCTTACACGAAAGCCCGCCTTTTAAGTCCTAGGTACTATAAGATACTAGCCTAAGTAACTAGTATACTAATATACTATTTATACAACTTAGCCTCTTATAAAGTATAAGCTACTAAGGAGGCTGCTACGCTAGCCGACTAGGAGATATATAAGATAGAGGGCCTTATCCCTAGTATCTATAGCTATTAGGAACCTAGTGAAATAGCTATTAAGGAGGAGGTCGTAGTAATTAACGTTATAGGTAGTTATAGTTAGAAGAACGTTATTAGCCCGGGTAAAGGTCTATATATAGAAGGTAAAATAGCTATTAGGTATAAAAAAGCCTAGGATAATTAGGATACTATTAAAGTCTACCTGCGCCCTGCGGACCTATTAATAATGCTATCTAATAAAGATACTATATAATAAGGGTAGGTTAATAATAGGCTAGAGCTAACCCGCTATATTAGAGGACTGCTTATAATAGGTAGAACGGGCCTTTAGCTTAGCGCCTATTAACTTAGCCCTATCGGCTTTCTCTAGGTAAGGTATAGGCTAAGGCTTATAAGTTAGTCTAGCGCTACGTCTTCTATAAGGGGTAGGGCCTATTATATAGGAGGCTCTGCTACTACGCTTAGTTATAGAGGCTCTATATCCTAAGTCCTTATTACTATTAGAAGAGCTATTACTTAAGGCGCTAGAGCTAACGAAGTCGCTATTAATATCTAAGTTATTATAGATCTTAAAGACGTTATCTAGGCTATTACCTAGGGTACTTATAGTACTACTAGAGCGGCTTTAATTATTATTATTAGCCTTAGGTATCTAGGCGCTATAATAGGCTAAAGACGAATAGGTAGAGGGTATAAAGTCGCTCTTATTAATAATCTCTATGTTATTATTAGACTTACTAGTACTCGTAGGTTACTTATAGCCTAAAGCGCCTGCGTAGGGCTGCGTATAGGAGGTTAGGCGAGTCTTAGGGCCTATAGTAGAAGAAGGAGGAATCTTTATAGTAGTAGGCTTAGTGCTAGTATTTAAGTATTTAGTTATATTAAAGACCCTTAGATCTCTAAGCGGGTAGCTAGGCTAAAAAGGCTAGGTCTAGTCCTTATACTCCTAGATAGCGCGCTAATACGCAGCAGGCTTAACTATCTTACTAGATATATTAATAAGATACTCCCGAGCTATATTAAGCTATGCTATTAATAGAAAGGCAGCCTTAGCACCTTAGGCGTATAAAGAGGTCTTATTAGGATAGTAATAGATAGAGGTAGCTAAGTAGGCCTTCTAAACGTCTCTAAACGTAAGCTTTATAATCTTAGGCTTTTTACTAATATTATAAGTAGGCATAGGAATCCTAAGGGCGTCCTAGATATTAAAGTTAACTAGGCACGCTATAATACTAACTATTAAGGGCGCTACGCGGTTTATTAGTATTTAATAGTTATTATTCCTATCGCCTATAGTTAGATTATTTATATATCCTATAATAGACTCTATTATAGATATACCTCTATAGAGTTAGTCGCTAGGGTTCTTAGCGCAGGGAGATCTAATTAGCCTGCAATAGGTAGTAATTAGTAAAGATAACGAGGATACTAGTGCTTATTATCGCTATTTTTAATAAGAATAACGAGGGTGAATTAGGGTAAGTAGTAAGTTATTACTTATGCTTTTTCCCGCACCTATTTATTATTTTTATATATAGATATAAGGTAGTTATAAAGGATAGGGGTATTAGTAAGGTAGGTGCGAAGGAGATAACGACTAGCCTTTATCGCTTAAGGTAACTAATTAAGGTAGTAAGAGGGAAAGTAAGGTAGTAAGTAGGAGGCTATAATAGAAGAGGAAGGTATAATAGAGGTTTTTTTCTACTTAGTTTTTTACCTCTTTTTTCTTTTTTTCTTTTTTTTTTAAAAATAGTAAGGTAGGCGTAATAGAAAGAATAAGTATAAGTATTTATAACTAAGGGAGCTAAGAAAGCAAAACAAGGTATCTTAGTAGGTATAATATATATATAATAGGGTTCCTATTAGATAGTAATAAAAGAGGAAGGCATAAGCGGGAGGGAGGAAGTAGCTTTGTCTTTATAAATCTTAAATAGGTCTGCCTATTTATTATTAGTATGCCTTTATAGAATATATAATTAAGGAACCTTTTAGCTATAAAGGGTTCTTTTAGTAGTCTTTGCTATTATAATAGGTTATATCTATGTTATTAGATATTAACCTCTTAGCGTCTATCTATTAGAAGTTAGTAGGTATTAAAGTTGCTTTAGCTCCTAGCTAACCCTCTAAAAACTACTAGTAAAAATTTAATAATAAACCTAAGTAGTTAAATAAATATCGACCTATCTCCTATCGACCTACCTTCTATTAACCCGCCTTCTATTAACCTGCCTTTTATTAAATTACCTTCTATTAACCTACCTTTTATCGAACTACTCTCTATTAAACTACCTTCTATTAACCTGCCTTCCGTCGACCTGCTTTCTATCGACCTGCCTTCTATTAACCTGCTTTCTATTAACTTACTTTCTATCGACCTGCCTTCTATTAACCTACCTTCCGTCGACCTACCTTCTATTAACCTGCCTTCTATTAACCTGCCTTCTATTAACCTGCCTTCTATCGACCTGCCTTCTATTAACCTGCCTTCTATTAACCTGCCTTTTATTAACCTGCCCTCGCCTAACCTACTTATATATTAAAATCGAAAGAAGAGAAAAATATACTAGAAGAGGTACTTAATATAGTCTACTATTAGAAGGTAAACGATACTAATAGGATTGCCTCTAAGGTAGTAGCTAACTACGCTATATTTAATTCCGTCTAATACTATAAGTAAGGAAGTTATAATACGTAATATCCTAGTCTTAGCTTTATAATTATTAACTTCGACGAGTTTAATAAGGCTCTTAAGGAGGCGTCTAGGATATTTAGGAATAAAAGCAATATAGGGTAACTACTTTTAATCCGTAAGGGTATAAACGTTAATAACGTGTATAATATACCTAGTATATTAACTAACTTTAACGATATTATATTCTATTTAAAACTAAGGAAAGGAATAATACTAAAGCTAAGGTAATTAAGGCCACGTGCAGGCAAACCTACTAATACTAACGACTAAGATAATAATTCCGAGGATAAAGGAAGTTATTAGGAGGAGGATATTAAGGTAGACCTTAATAACGACGTAATTATAGCTAGTAACTTAATAAAAAAACAGGACTAATAACCCCCCTACGACCTAGAGGGAAGAGCTATTACTCTAATAAGGAAGTTCTAAGAGGATATCTATACTCTATTAGATATTACTAAGGGAATAAGGAGAATTATAAAAAAATATAAGGAAGGTATAATTAGCGCAGGCTAGATTAAGTAGACGGTTAACGCTATTAGTAGATATAGTAGCTAAGTTAGAAAAATCGGTTAAGGGATATAGGATACTCTTAATACTACTAATAGTACTATAAACGATCTTAGCTACCTCGACCTAGCAAAGTTTCTAGCTAGCTAGAAGTAGAAGATACCTATTATTAAGGTTAATATAATAGGGAGCCCTATACCATCGGGTTAGAAAATACTAGATAGCATCCTTAGTAAGCATCCCTTTAATAGCAATAGAGATATATTTATAGATAGGCTAGCGCTAAAGTTCCAAATCGGGTCTAATCTAGAGGCTATTATTCTTATATTAATATAGATAGTATATATAAATAATCTTAGGGATAGGCTAGCCTTAATCTATCCTAAACCTCGGGACGACCTTGAGATATAGTAGGCTTAGGACTTAGCTAAGGACCCTCTATAGGCGTTTTCCTAGAATAGTAGTATTATTATTGCTCCTAAAGTCTTCCTTATAGTAGTGAAGGTCTTTATTATAAAAACCTTCTCTACTATATCTATATATAACCACGTCTTAGTTAGAATAGTAAGGCTAATCTTACTAAAGGAGAGGTTTCTAATATTTAAGGCTTAATAAGTAGCTATTACTA
>JAVHLU010002650.1:0-16558 GCA_036785755.1 Colletotrichum ledebouriae
GGGGGGGGGGGGGGGAAATGGATGTCACACACTGCCTGGTGTCACGTCAATTGACGGAACATAATACTTGGGATGAACGATTGACCTGTGTGTAACTCAATTGCCACAGGGGGGTGAGGGGGGGTGAGGGGGGGCGGGGGGGGGGGGGGGGAGCATCAGAACTATTTCAAACGGTTTTGGGTCAAGTTCGTTGCTGATGCCGAGACTGAATGCAATGCCAAGAGATAAGACATGAGACCAAGGAGCGTTCATAGGATGGCGCAATAAGCAGATGTTCACAATGCATATCTGTAAGCCACGCGCCGAGCTCCCGCCGGCAAAGCTCGAGACGCACCTCAGCATGGATGACATGACGAGGTAGACGTCACACGACGACCTCAAGCAACTTCACTCAGACCAACAACAGGACTCCAAGTTTCGTATCATGCAAATGGGTTGCCTTGCTCTATCTCGTACACATTACGAAGATTATCTGCCTGGAAGATTTAGAACTACGTATATCCTTCAATGTGTTTGGACAGCCTCGTCTTACTGTCCCCGCCCGCCAGCCCGCCAGCCCGCCTGGTTCAAAAGGCCGAGCTTCAATGCAACGCTTTCAATATCAAAATCAGATCTCGTATCCTATATACGTACACCATCCACCCATCCACAAACCGGACAAAGGAAATATCACCGATACCTCTCGGTTGGCATCTCGTAAACATCAGACACCGGTCCGGACTGGAACGGTTGCCGGGCGGGCCGCTGAGGATGGGGCGGCGGTGGCTTGGGTCGTCCGTCGCCCATCTCGACAACCTCGTCGCCACCCATTTCGGCCGGGAGAACCCTCGTGTCGCCCAACTCGTTGGCGCCGTTCGCCGGGGGTCTTGCGTAGGGCGAGCCGTAGTCGTTCGCGGGGGAAACGTTGTTGTTCGACATCGGGCTGACGCTCGGCATACTGGGCGAAAGCTGGCTGCTCTTCCTCGGCACCGGCTGGCGTCTGTGAGTCGGGGTGGTCGCGGCAGCAGCATCGAATCCGGCTCCCGTCTCCGACATGCCGTGGCCGTGGTCGAAGGTCGACGGTCTGTTGGGGTCGTAGGCGCGCATGTCGGCCAGGTCAGCAGCGCTGGGACGGTTGGCTTTGTGGCGTTTGTAGAGCCACCATCCGATGCCGAGCAATAGCACGAGGCCGACAACACCAACGCCCGCACCAATTCCCGCCTTGGCACCGGTGGAGAGCCCGTCACTGTCGCTGCTGGAGCCTCCAGTCGGAGAGGAACCGCCGTCGGTTTGTGTCGCGATATTGCTCCCCGTGGGACCGTTCTCCACTGTCGTCGCCGAGGCGGTGTCGATCGAGGTCGAGGTGACAATCAGGGTCGAGGTCACCGTCACAGTCGTCTGGGCGTTATTGAAGACGGTGCTGACGATGGTGGAAGTTCGGACGAGGTTCGAGGTCGTGGTTCGGACGACGGTGCTGGTTCGCAGGTTGGTGACGGTCGCATCGGCGCCTGCAGTTCCAGAGACGGTGACGGTCACGGTCACGATGGCGCGCTTCTCGATGAAGGCATACTTGCGCAGGTCGGCGCCTGCGGCTGGAGTGATTTCGGCAACCGCGGCATCAACGGGGGCGGTCTCGGCAGGGAGAAAGTTGAGCCAGCGCTTCGCGAGGACGGTGGACGTGACGTAGTTGGTCAGCGTGGCTGTTGCGACATCGTTGCTCGTGACGGTCTTCGTCTCGAAAGTTGTCGTGGTGACGATGACAGTAGTGACGACTGTACGGAGGACGGCTGAGGTGACGGTCACGGTTCCTCCTGCGCCGCCGCCTTGGGTCACTGTCGCTGTGATTGTTGTTGTGGCCTCCTCGGCTGCACTCGTTGTTGTTGGTGTTGTTAGTGTTGTTAGTGTTGTTGGTGTTGTTGGTGTTGTTGGTGTTGTTACTGCGGGGGTTGTTGATGTTGGAGTCGAGCCCGTGCCTGAACCTTGTCTGGGTCTGAGGCCGGGCATGGGTCTGCCATCATCGGCGAGTGGTGATGCTGTCGCGAGGTTGCTGTTGAAGGACCAGAGCAGGGCCAGGAGGCCGGCTGATCCGAGACGCATGATTGCGATGGAGTCGCTCTACCGCGAGCAGAGCACGATCGAAGGTGACAAAAGAGAAATTCGGTTCGCATGGGCAGCTGTCGAGAAAGAAGGAAAAGAGGCGAGGACAGGCTTCTAGGGAGGAAGAGCCAAAAACAAAAAAAGAGCGTGCCACCACTTCAAAACACGGTGGAATGGGGGGAGGGAAAAAAGCTCGTAACAGTCACAGGATGCAACACACAGAATCAGCGGTTACGAGAAAGAGATTTACGGGAGGTACGAGAATGGAACCTATGGAGGAAGGGCAGATGCGGTCTAGTCGGCCTTTAGTGGGTGATCATACTATACCATACCTACTTAGGTACTTCCTCTCCTGCACCGGAGAAGGGAGTACGAGTATCTCAACCAAATTTCGTCGCCGAGAGCGCGCCAGCCGACTTACAGACGCTACAAATCGGTACCGTTGCGGTCTAGCGAGCTGGCCGACGGATGCTAACAGAAAGGCCACCCGTAATAGCGTCTCCAGCAAAGTGGCGCGGCAACTTCAGTTTTCCCAACGTGGATTGCCCCCCGTTCTTTTTCGCCCATCCCGCTCTCGGCTCACGTCCTCCCTCCCTCTCTCTCTCTTACTTAGTAACCTTTGTGTCCGCAAAAAACGGGGTCTTTTCCACGCCGAATCCCTCTCTGTGCCGGAGGTTCCTGTTTCTCCACCGTCGGAGTATGGAAGCCGACGGGCTAGTATAAAAAGGACGTAGATGAAATGAAGAGCCAGCAAAGGGGGAGCATAAAAAGAATAGTGGACGGGAGGGGCACAGAGGAATTATCCTCTTAAGTGACAGGTGGTTGACGTGCAAAATAGAAAGGGGAAGCGGCAAAAAAGGCAGTGAACTAGGGGTATCTCGGGTACTGCGTAATTGATATCAGTTGGTATATCCGTATGCCTGACTGGGAAACATAACAACACAATTGCACAAGGACCAGTGACGCAAGCACAAAGAGCACAGGAGAGAGCTGGGATCTGCTTGAATTGCCAATAATATCCAGCAGGGTTCCGCCCCGCTGATCCCGCGCTCCCTGAATTAACGATGAGGTGGCTGCTGCGCTGGCAGTGATCATACGTACCTTAGGTGAACAAAAATTGAACAACGGGCTGGCAACCACCCGTCCACCCCGTCGCCCCCCCCCCCCCCCCCCCCTTCCTTACTAAATACTAAACCATCATCCCCTGGACCCTTGGACCCTGGTAAGAAAAACCGAGGTGCGCGTAATTCTGGGTAACTCTGCGTAAGCCGTAAGAGTCCTACGCGAAGTCCTCGGCGGCGGTTGGGGCCACCGTCTTCCGCCTGACAGCCTATGACCGTCTCCAGAACGGAGGGGAATTCCATTGGGCAATGGAGGGAAAACACGAGAAACGGTCTCTTGGAGGGTCAAAAGAAAAAGGGGTCTTGTGACGAATCCCCTAGCCAACTCTTGACCCGTCATGCGGACGGCAAACATCCGATGGTTGAGTAAACCCCGAGAGGCCGCGCGAAAGAAGAAAACATGGAGATAGAATGCAGACAATGAGGGATATCGATGCTTCATGTGTTAAATCCGATTCAAGTGAGGATGAAGAGGCATCGAAAATCTAGAGGTCGACTTCGCCCGAAAAAAAAAGTTTTCGTTTCATCCGAAGAAGAGGTTCTTGATAAGCGCCCATAAAGTCCGGAATCGAGACCCTAGATTCTGCGGCGTAGTCCATCAACAAGAGAACTACTCCAAGCTGACTGGCGCCATCTTGTGCACCTCTGCAGCCAGGCTGCCTGACCACCGCATCGCGAGATTGACGCCAAGAAGCCCCGTTTCGTATACTACGCATTTTTAATTAAAAAAAGAAAGACCAGAAAAAGACCCTTCTTGCGGCTGGATACGTAGTATATGCATGCGTTACCATCATCCAGTGCGATCGACGCGTCGTGCGAGCTGCAGCGGATCCCATCAGCGGCCCGCTGCCCCGTCACGTCAGGGTTCGGACTCCTTGAGTAAGCGATTTGGTTCATGGCATTGGTGCACGAAACGGACCCGCAAAGCTCGTTAATCTGGGGCAAAAGTGCGCCTGAGCAAGTTTGTGATTTGGAAGCGACAAGCAGAATCTGCCATCCCAAGCACTGGGTCGTAAAAAAAGATGGCCGGTCTTTATAACAAATACTAAGCTTTTACATACTTCTTGAGATCTCTAGTAATTACTTACTAAATAAGTATAAAGAAAAATAAGTTATACTTCTTAAGAGTTAAATTACTTTAGAGATATTTACTTGTTTTTCTCTTTCTAAAAGAAGTAAGCTTCATACTCTAATTATTCTCAGAAGAGTTCCTAAAAAAGCGGCCAATTAACCTTTTACGACCGAGTGCCAAGTCAAGTGCGACCCCGCACCACCCTGACAGGACTACGACATCTGGCGAAGCTTTCGCCTTTCACTGTAGGGAAAGGCGAAGTCAAGGTTCCACTGTACAGATGGCGTGCCATTACTTCGCTTTCTGGAGACGGAGAATCTGCGACGCCAACGCCTATGGGACCTGGATTGGGTTCCAAGTCTTGCGCTTCGACAAGTCTGTGGAGGAGAAGAACACGAGGGTGCAATAACGACGGCACGTGGCCAAGACCTTACACTTACAGTACAAGCTAGGGTACAGAACATGACAGACTTCAAAGTCAGGGCATTAGTGATGTTCTCTTCACAAGGCGATTATTTGGTTCCTTTATTAGAGACCGTTTATCGGCTCGTCTCTATGCCGACGCCTCTGCGATCTCCTTCTGAATTTAACCACACCGTCTTGACTCTTCCGCCGCTATTGTCTCTTAGCTAAACGGTCTTTCGCCTCTCCAGCTGGTGGAGTTGCTTCGGAGGTTGAGTGGCTGTTGCTTCCGTCCTCGAGCGCGACATTTGTTCGGCCACATTACGCGGAGGCGCTTTCACCAAAGCGTCTTGACGCGTGGCGATGCGCGCACTCCGCCGGGTACCTCGCGATATTGTCTCAATATTGTTCTCTTGACGGAGACCGCCCTCTGGCAACCCAACAGAAGCGAGTCGTGAGACTTATTGAGTTAGACTTAACACCGCATCCTGAGCTACACCTTGAGCATGCGCCCTTAGGGTCTCTAGACGACTATGAGGGCATAATATATAACGAGACCTTGATGATTGTCTATTAATGTTCATCAGCTCTAGTATATTTGTACGGCTAGAGAAGCTGATTGCCTATTGAGATATCAAGCCGACTAATATTCTTGTTGAGAGTTAATCTAAAGGGTATTTCTGTTCAGTTGGGCGACTTTGTACTGTTGCGGTATAATTCTGAGTTGATAACTTTTTGTAGTATATATTTTTATCTCGCCCTAGATATCTACTCAGATATATAATCCTACACTAGGTATATTAAGGTTGTTAATATCTAGTCTCTTAGTGTGGTAGTACGCCGACTAGTATATAGTCTATTATAATATAAAAACAAGCATAAATAGAATAGGGTAGTATAGCATAAGAAGGTTATTAAGATACTAAAGAGGAACATTAGTAGATAGCTAATCACACTTGGATTGATTATAATAGAAAGTATGATTGTCTTGTGCCTAGAGTTGTGGTATTCTGCTAGCAACTATTGCGTTCTTCTAGAAAATCTGCTTGGACCTGAGTAAGAATCCTCTCACAGGCTGGTCACATCCTCATGCTCTGGGAGAGAGGACCAAGAGAAGGTACGCTATGCAGAACGACGACGCTGAGGATTTATCGACTGTAATTTACCAGCCAAGGTCTACAGGAGAGGCTGAGGTCACCTATTCCATATTCGTAAGATCTGGGGCGCTACAACCCGAGTCGCTTGTACTGTCCGAGGTGAACGCATAATATGGAGTCCCCGAAGGAATATCCTCGTTCGCGATAGTACAACAACTGGCAAGCGTGCCATGAGATGACCTATTTTGTGGAAGACTATTCTGTAGACCCGTTGAACACCCTCTACGTTGGATCGTCGTTAGCCTCACAATTAAGTGGATGCAACTCGGACGAATAGGCAAGCCAGTTCTTACCGGGTTCGTCACGGGAGAATCAGGACTGGTCACTGTTCTGAGGGTCCGGAGAGTGCCAGAGTACTAGAATCAAGGATCCCGCGAAGCAGGAACGTAGGATAGTAAGCAGCCAACGGACCTGGTCCAGGTGATCATGGCAAGGCAATCGACGCTGGTGATTCCGACGTTGTTGCTTCAGGCTATGGGCCAGGGGCAGTGGTAGAACAGAGGGTTATTCAACTCAAGCCGCATGAGTACGACAACCACACACCAATATTGCACACATTGTAACGGAATGGAAGTGGTTGGTTTACTGCCACAAAAGGCACAATGTTCGGCTAGGAGACTAAGCACCAAGCTACTTATTGAGAAACGTCCTATAGGGCTATATTTATAGTTACTAAAGAGCTTATTCTATTATAACGAGAGTAGCTATAACATAGTTACTTATAACTATAATCAGAGGAATAACCCCTAGAAAAAGGTCGCTCTAGAGCTAATATTAGTTATATATTATATTAGGAATAGGTAATACTAAAGGTATTATAATATACCCCCCCCTAGATAGAGTAGTAACTAGAAAAGTAGCTAATTATATAATATCCCTTAAAATACCTAAATATAAAGTAATATATTAGAAAGGGCTAGAACTAGTAGGAACTATAAAAGATAACAAATAACATAACTCTACCTATAAATAAGTAAGAATATTAAAAGTAGGCTTAAAAGATATATAGAATAATTCGCAGATCTAATTAAAAGAGATTATCTAAATTAGATATAAATTTACTAAAGAAATACTAAAAAACGAGGTATATGATTATTAAGGCAATAATAATAATAATATATAAATAATACTTCTATTTACTACGCTCCTCTCCTCTACGCTTTACTCTATAGTTTTCTTATAATAAGTTTATATACTAAGGGGGCTTTTTAAAAGCTATATAGCTAAGTCTATCTTATCCTATTCTAATTATCCCCTTCAGACTCTTTATAATATTATAAAGAAGAGTTTTAAAAAATAAATAAAATTATTTTATAGAAATAGTAAGTAAACTCTATTTATAAACCCTTTTATTAATAATATCTTCTAAATAGGTAATTTATTACTAAAAGAGTCCCTTAGGTTTAACTATCTTCTATTATAAGTTATATCTTAATAATAGCCTTACTACCTCTTCCTCTTTATTATACTCCTTATCCTACTCTAACTCTTAGTATAGCTAAAACTACCTACCTTACTATATTAGATATAAAAAGTTATAATAATACACTCCCTTAGGTATATTCTACTTAATTTAATCCTACTAATTAACCCTCTATTAGATATAGTTTATATAACTATAGTTATACTTATTTAAAAGATTAGATTACTTAGGATATATTAATATATCTATAGGTTAAGTTCTCTAGCGTAGTTTAATAGTTATATTATAACTGAGTATTTATAAGACTTAGAACTAGAGCTAATATCTAAGGTATTTAAGCTTATTATTTAGTATTTTGAAAGTTTTTTAGACCTAGATAATATTAATAATTTATAAATAAGTTAAGGAATATTTACTATAAGAGATAGTATAATATTATTATTATTTCTAAAATCTATTATATTACTATCTATAAGTCAAGGAATAAGAGGGTATAGAGAGAAGAAAAGTACTTTCTTAAAATCTTCTTAGCTTAATAGAGTATCTTATAGAGCTTAGAGCTATGTTATTATTAATAGTTAAGTTAGAGAGCTCTATAGTAATTATAGATATATATTAGCTAACTAAGGGGATCTTAGAGTTAGTAAATAATATATTATTACTTAAGGTTATCCTATTAAAAAATAATAATAATAATCCTTTTTAAATTAGAGCTCTAGCTTATTTAATATACTAGAGGCTATATATAAATCTATCCCTCTATTAAACTAAATTAACTATATAAGTATTAATTAATAGGAGCTTTTAGAGTTATCGAAGAGCTCCTATCTTATAATACTATATATTAAGGTCCTATATAGCCTTAATAAAGTACTAATTATTATTCTAATCCTATATAGAGTTATAATAGAAGTAGTAACTAGTTAATTAGTTTATAAAGATCGTAGCTTATTAATAATTACTATAGTTCAATAGAAAGAAAGCCCTAGTAATTATAAGGGGTTAGACCTAAGTTTATTTAATAAGAGGTTACTATAATACTATTTATTTAAGCTAAAGAGGAAAAAGGGAAGTTTTCCTCTCTAGTAGAGATTTCGCTAGTTTATAGGGAATAACTAGGTAAGCCCTAGGTAAGCCCTAGGTAAGTCCTAGGTAGCTCCTTAAAGTAATAAGCCTAGGTAAAAGCCTAAGTAGGCTTAACCTAGGCGTAGCTTATAATACTATCACCCCTCCTAGCTAGTCCCCCCCTAGGTATAAGCTAGGTTATTATTATTATTTATAACTAGCCTATATAGAGCTTTATATCTATTTACTATAGTAATCTCTATAATAGCTTCTATAAGCTCCTAGGTAAGCTCTATATACCCCTCCTACTTAACTAGGACCTTACGCCTCTGCTCTTAGCTAACTACTTTCTATTACGCTATATATATCTCCTCTATATATTACTTAAGTTCGCTATTATTAGCTATAATTAGTAATAGCTCGGGGTTTATTCTTATTTATATAAGTAAGGGGTCCTCTAGTACCCTCTAGAGGAGGTTTATATAGAACCTTAGGTAGATATTACTAAGTATATCTAACTTAACGATATATAGGCTTAGCACTCCTATTATAATATATTTATAATATAACTATAATAGCTTCTTACTAGGCCTAGGGCTCTTATAGTTAGCTATTAAAAGCTAAACCTTATTACCTACCTAGTACTTTTCTATAAGTATCTTATATTAATTCGCATTCTCCTCGCTATATTACTAAGTAGCTATAATACTTATTTAAATAAAGTCTATTACTTCCTATAGTCTTATTACTAGGAGGGTAGCTATTATATCCCTAGAGGGGGTCTCCCTTATTATATTATTTATAATAAGTATAGGGTTAGTATAATACCTATATTCTAAGAAGAATAGCAAGAGCTTAGTTATATTACTAACCTTATTATAGAGTACTAGCTAAGTAATAGGTAAGAGCTACCCCTAGTTATTCTATACTTAGGTTATAAATACCTATAAGATAGCTTATATTTCCTAGTTCTACCTCTTAGTACTACTATTAGTTTATAAGTAGTATATAGTATTTAATAGCCTCCTTATACTAGTAAGATAATAGAATTTAGCCTAGAAGTAGCTTATCTAATTAAACCCTTAATTATTAATAATATTATATAAGAACCTATAGAACTAGAAGTAAGAAGTAAGGAACTAGTAAGTATAAGCTTCTACCTCTATAATACCTATCTCCTCTAGTATTACTAACTTACCTAGCTTATTTATTATAACTTATAAGTATTAGCTAGTATTATTCTTTATAAGTAATAAGGTTATAATAAAGTCTATTAAGAGGTCTAAGTATAAGTAAGTAAGTACTAGTAGGGGCTTTAGGAAGCCCCTCTTAGCTTACTTCTAGATATATATCCCTCTATAGATATTATAATTCCTTATAAATCTCTATATTATTTATAATTATCCTAGCTAGTAAAACTACTAGCTTATTACTTCTAGCGTGCTATTATAGCTTAGGTAGGTAGTTATACTTAAGTTATAGCTCTATTAAATAATTTTTATATAGAGCTCGCTTAGTAGGTTATTATTATCCTCCCCGCTAGGTACCTATAGCTTCCTTCTAAATATTAGCCTTCCCTAACTATTAATATTATACTTACTAATTTAAAGCTTAGCTTTAATATCTAATAAGAAGCTTTAAAGCTAGTAGGTAACTATATAATATATAGCCTTATATATTATATCCTTCTTTATAGTTTCTAGCTATAGCGCTTATATTTTAGAGTTACTATTAAAGACTATAATATCTAGGATATTAGTATAGCCCTTCTAACTTCTCCTTATTAGAGGGCTAGCTATAAGGTCCCTATAGGGTTAGGTATAGTCTAGTATTAGCTATAAGACCCTCCTCTACTTCTACTCGTTATCCTACCCTCGTAGTACGTCCTATTCTCTCTAAGAGAGGGTATTAGGGGCTATTACTTCCTTATTAGAGCGGTATTTAATAGTAAAGTTATACTAGGATAGCTCCTCTACTTATTAGCTCTAGCGTTTTATAAAACGCTATTTCTTTATTAAGTATTTAAGCCCTTAGTAATTAGTTAGTATTTTAAAAGTAGTTATATTATATAGCTCTACTTTTTATATATATATAAGTAAGAAAGAACTACTACGAGCTCCTTATTATAAATAAAATAGTTATACTCTATAAATAAGAGCTTCTATAAGTAGAACGCTATAGGATACTAAGTACCCTCTAAGTTAACTTATAAGAATACCCCTCTTAATATAAATCCTAAATAGTTAGTTTTAATAATAGTCTTATCTTTTAAATTAAACTAATAGAGTACTAGCTAGGTATTAAAAAGCTACTTAAGCTATAAGAAGGCTTATTCTTAGTTATCTCCTTATTAAAATATTATATTCTTCCTAATAAGCTATATAAGTAGTCTAATAATATCCCTATATTCTAATATAAATATATTATAATACTTTATAAACCTTAAGAAGCTCTAGACCCCCTTTAGGGAAATAGGGGGTAATTACTTAGTAATTACTTAGAATTTCTTAGGGTTATAAGAAAGACCCTCTCTTATTATTATAATAAACCCTATATACTTAACCCTCTTAACTAAGAACTTATACTTTATAGAGTTAAGGTTTAGCCTTATATCTACTAGCCTCTAGAGAACCTCCTAGACCTTCCTCTTATAATCTTCCTTTATTCTATTAAAATAAATTAATATATTATTTATATAAGTAGTAATGAAATTATTAAAAAAGTCTTATAAGGTATTATTAATATACTATTAGAAGCTAGTAGGGGCGCTAGTTAGGTTAAATAAGTAAATTACTTATTTAAATAACTTATACTAGGTATAGAATATAGTTCTCTCTTAATACTCCTCTATTACTCTTAACTTATAAAAAGTTATTATTATATCTAGCTTAGTATATTACTTAGCTATACTTACCTAGCGTAATATCTTAGAAATTAATAAGAGGGGGTAGTAATCTTTCTTAGTAATTATATTAAGAGCCTTATAGTTAATATAGAAGTAAATTCCTCCCCCTAGCTTCTTTATAAAGAGTATTAATACCTTAGTAAGTAAGCTACTAGCCTTAATAAACCCCTTATCTAGGAGGTCTTATAAGATCTTTTTTAATACTAGTAGCTCTTCTCTTAATATATTATAGAGGGGGCCTTAAGGGAGTAGTAGCTCCTTTCTATCTAGTCCTAGTATAAGGTTAATTTAGTAGTTTACCCCTAGTTACCTAGGGGGTAGTAAGTAAGCTTTATTAGGGTTAAATAGGTTAGAAGACTCCCTTAAGACCTAGCTTAGTAAATAGTATTATTAATCTTCCTTTAGTTTTAAGTTTTAAGTTTAAAGCTTTCTTAATATTAACTAAGCTAATAGCTTATATTAGTATCTTTATAATACCTTCCTAATACTTATCTTATTATCTTACTAGGTATTAGTAGATTATAGAGAATAAGGGTATATTAAAGAACCCTATAGCCCTTATTTCCTTTATAAAGGGCGTTTCTTCTTAATTCTTTAGATATAGCCTAACTTATCCCCTCTTATAATATACTTAATAAGCTATAATATTATAAATAACCTAGTTTTATTCTATCTAAGGGCGCCTTAAGAGGATATTAGGGTCTAGGCTATTAATTATATATATAAAGATATACTAAGTATAACTACTTATTTCTAAGTTAAACGCTACTATACCTAGTATATTACCTAGTAATAATCTACTAAGTATATACCCCCTTATAAGTTAGTATCTCTTTTTAATATATAGAAAGTAAAGATATTAAGCTAGGGAAAGGTTAATTATTATATAAGTATTACTTCTAATATCTTTTAGAGTATAAGCTAAATATCTTCTATTAACTCTAACTTAAATAATAATAAGCTTATTATTAGCTAGTTATTCCTATTTATATTCTTCTTAACTTAATATCTCCTCTTTAATAAGCTCTAGGGCTTAATTTCGCTCTAGAGTTAGTCTTTTCCTTACTCCTTATTTTCTTCTAAGGAGTTAGCTATTCCTTAGTAGTTATTTATAACCTTATAATATACTAGTTCTTCTTTTAATATTTTTATTTTTATAACTATAAGTAGCTAGTCCTCCTTATTAGAGTAGTATTAAGTAATATAACCTCTAGCTTTATAAATATAATAACTATAGGGGTCTCTTATATCTTTCTAAAGCTATTAATATTATACTAGGGAGGTATCTAAGGAGGACCTAGAGTTTTAGTAATTATAATATCTTACCTCTTTAACTTATAAGATATATATAGCTCTAGTTATATAAGTATCCCCCTTAGTATCCTTAGTAATAGGTCTCTAGTAAGTTACTAAGTAGTTACTAGAGACTTTCTAGCGCTCTACTTTTTATATAATACTCTAGACCTTTAAGAGCTAGCTATTATAATTAGCTAGTAGATTAATAGTAATTAGCTAATACCTTAGCCTAGGGGTAAGGGAGGCCTCTAGAAGTAAGATCTAGACTTAACTAAGCTAGTTTATATTACTTATATTAGCTAGTATTGTGATGGGCGCAGTGGTGGGGCTACCCACCTTGCGCGCAGTAGGAAAGCTGGGATTATGTAAGCCTGCGCGTATATATACGCGCGCGCGCGCGCGCCCTTAGAGTAGTTCTTCCCTAATACATATACAATACATATACAATACATACACAATACACACACAACGTATCACGCTCTTTTTGTTAGGGTCCCTTTTTGCGTAGCCACAGTCATCCTATCCCATCTCAGTATTTACTTAAATCTTAATAAGAAAGTTACTAGGGATTTATTCTCTTTTTACTAGAGGGTTTATAGTTAAGCTATAACTTATAACTAGATATTTAGGTCCTTATATATCTATTAAGTAAGCTATAAAGTCCTTAGGGTTATATTTTCCCCTACCCCCCCTAGCTCTATAGAAAGTAGAGATTACTTATTAGGGTATAGTATTTAAATAGGAGTTAATAAGGTATTATACCTCTATATTTATATAAGAGTATAGCTATAGGCCTAAACCAGGAAAGGCTAGAATACTAAAACGTAGGTATACGTAGTTATATTAGACTATTGCTTAACCTTCTAAGTCTCTAGCTTGCAGAGTTTTCTTAAGGGGGTATATATTTACTACTAATTCGCTAATATTTTGCTAATAGTATTAGCTCTATATCCTATACCCGCTATTATTCCTTATAATTACCCCCCCCTCTAAAGCCTTAGTCCCTAAGGCGTATTAGTAGGGTAATATAGCTCTACGTCGTTATAGATATCGTTACTAACTATAGGGTAGCCTTTCTATGCCTTTATTATATTATTTACTCTTACCCTCTACGCTAGATCTAGGTAGTTATAGCGAATAATATATTTTCGTTTTCCTAGCGCGTCATAGGTACTCTTAAATATTAATTATTACTATTATTTTTTAATTAGTTACTAATAGTTATATAACTATTTAGCGGTATATAACTAGTAATTATTTTACCTTATTACCTAGCGATTTAAAATATAAAAGGGCGTCCTCTTTTCGAGGTCTCTAACCTAGTTAGAATTTCTCCTCTTTATAATCTTTTTTAATCTAGCTACTTCTCCTATTTTAGCGCCTATTTTATAAGCCTTTATTATAATTATTAAGTTATTTCCCTTCTCCCCTCTAACCTTACTTATATCCCTCTCTAGTATCTTACTAATAGCTCTCTATAATATCTTATATTATATATATAAGTATAGTTCTTATAAAATACCTCTATAATCCTAAGATCCTTTCTAGCGATCTTACTAGTTATACTAATAATAGCTATCCTTACCTTAGCTATCTTTATAAAATATATTAGGATATTATTTACCTTCGCTATATATATAGTAAGTATATATAGAAGTACGTTTATTATAACTTTAATAAGAAGAAATATATTACTATAAGTCTCTACTAATTTACTAATAGGTTACTATATATTAATATTTTCTAGGTCTCTTAGGAGCTTTAGGGCGTAGCTTAGATAACTTAGAATATATTCTACTAGATCTAGATCTAGTAGCGCAATAGTATCCTAACCCCTCTTTATTATTACTATATTCTAGCTATACTTAGCGATTATTTAGTAGTATAGAAGTATATTACTAAGCTTATCTATAATCCTACTACTAGTAGTAATAGCTATAATATAGAGTAGCTTTAGCTCTAGGAGCTCGCCTCTATCTATGAGTACCTCGCGCTTAATATTCTAGTTTATATAAGCTATTACTTGCTATTCCCTTACTAATTATATCCTGCTAACTACTAGGTTTTAGGTTAGTACCCTTCGTAATAGTATTAATATTCTTTAGCGCCTAAATGCTACCTAGCTAGTATATATTTATAATAATAGTCCTATTAATTACCTCTATAATAAGATTAACCGCCTACTTAATAACCCTTTAATAAAGCTAGTCCCTATATATACTTATAAGCATAATATCGCCTTTTTCTCTAGGTTTTATAAGGAGCTCTAGGAAAATCTCGCTAAGTATACTACTAATAATATCCCCTCCTATTTTATTACTATCGCTAGTACTTACCCTATTTCTTACGCCTCCTATCTTAGTACCCCTACTAAGTATAGCTAAAGTAGTAGTAAAGAGTTAGTAAAGAAGACTAAGAGAGCTAAGGTTATTATTACTATTTCTAATAGTAATAGTTCTAATAGCGAGTTAGGTAGTAGCGCTAGTAGCGAGTCGGGTAGTAGTTAGCCTATAGGTAGTAATAGTAGTAATACTAATAGTACTAGTTTAGCGACTAGTTACTATAATAGTCGTAGTAGTACTACTCGTAGTTATAGTAGTTATAGTAGTCGCCCCTATAGCTATCTTAAGAAGTTAATAACTAATTAGATAGTTAGCTCTTTTTCCCCTTTTATAAGATAATACCCCTTTTTACTATAGCCTTAGTAATAATTTACTACTTAATTTAATTAACGTTTTACTTCTAACTTAGTTTTATTTTATAGTCTCGTGGTCTATAATTACTAACTTATTATAGTAGTTTTAGCGACTAATCGTCCTACTTCTTATAAGCCTTCCTATATTATCTATTAAACTTATAAATAGCCTTTTATATGTTTATTAAGTTCTCTATAGGTTCTTATATATTATATTCTATAGGCTATCCTACCTACTTAACTAAGTATTATATATTATTACTAACGCCTTATTATATAATAATCTCTTTAACCTCCTATTCCTCTAGCTTATCCTTAAGCTCTAGGTATATAGGTAAGCTTTTATTACTTACTTAGCGATTATCCTATAGTTCTAGTAAAGTAACTAAGAATATATTATATATCCTTTAGTATTATAGTAGTAGATAAACTCTATAAGCTTATATACTAATTAGTTCTATAATAGCTACTTATATAAACCTAGGCGCTAGTTTTTTATTCTTAAATTAGAAGTTCTTTATTAATAACCTAATAACTTATCCCTAATAGTAGGTCTATTCCTTATACCTTGCGTTATAATACTTAGCTTATATCTTAGTAGCTTTCTATTACTATTCCTAAGCCCTCTTATAAAGCTTTAAGATATATTTAATTCGCTCCCTTATACCCTATACTATAACCCTATTCGCAGGGGTTATATATTCTATATAATATAAGTAGTAGCTATATAGGGCTTCTATTAGTAAATAGCTAGTAGTACTATAGTAACTATTATTATATATAAACTTAGCCTCGGGTAGCTAGATAGCTTATTCTTATAGCAAGTTGCTAGCGTATACTTATAGGTATTTTTCTAATATCTAGTATATCCTTTTAAACTACCTATTAGTCTAGAGGTAATATATAGTAGAGAGGTAGCGCTTAATAACCCTCTCTCTTATAAATTCCTCTTAAAATTAGCTAATAAGGAGCTTATCTTAGTTACTAATAATACCCTCTAGGGTGCTAAAATAGCACTTAACTTATTTATAGATAATCCGCGCTAGCTTAGTAGCTATTAGCTACTTTATTATTAGGATAAATATAGCGAACTTAGTTATCTAGTATATAATAATAAGAACTACGTTATACCCCCTGCCTTTATACTAATAGCTTAGTAGCAGTCTAGTAATAAAGTCTATACTAATTTCCTAAAATAGGTATACTAGTAGGGGTAGCGGGTATAACTTTCTATAGGGCTTATGCCTTAGAACCTAGATCCCTTAGTATATATAGCACCCTATAACGTAATTATATATATCTATAGCTAAGTTTAGCTAGTAGAACTTCCTCGAGATTAACTTAGT
>JAVHLU010002651.1:0-16557 GCA_036785755.1 Colletotrichum ledebouriae
TCTTATATAAATATTATACCTTAGTAAGTATTTCTACTTCTTATAGAGCTAAGGGGAGTAGGAGAAAATATAACCCTATAGACTTTATAGCTTACTTAAACTAGATATATAAGGACCTAAATATCTAGTTATAAGCTATAGCCTAACTATAAACCTTCTAATAAAAAAAGAATAAATCCTAAGTCACCTTCTTACTAAGACTTAAGTAGATACTAGCTAATATAAGTAATATAAACTAGCTTAGTTAAATCTAGATCTTAATTTTAGAGGCCTCTTTTACCCCTAGGCTAAGGGATTAGCTAATTATTATTAACTAACTAGCTAATTATAATAGCTAGCTCTTAAAAATCTAGAGTATTATATAAAAGGTAAAGCGCTAAAAGGTCTCTAGTAACTACCTAGTAACCTACTATAGACTTATTACTAAAGATACTAAGGGGGATATTTATATAACTAGAGCTATATATATCTTATAAGTTAAAGAAGTAAGATATTATAACTATTAAAACTCTAGGTCCTCCTTAGGTACCTCCCTAGTATAATACTAATAACTTTAGAAAGGTATAAGGGACCCCTATACTTATTATACTTATAACGCTAGAGGTTATATTACCTAGTACTACTTTAATAAAGAAAACTAGCTACTTAGGGTTATAAAAGTTAAACCCTTAAAGAAAGAGCTAGTATATTATAAAGTTATAAATAACTACTAAGTAGTAGCTAACTTCTTAAAAGAAAATAAGGAGTTAGAAAAGGACTAACTCTAGAGTGAAATTAATCCCTAAAGCTTATTAAAAAAGAGATATTAGGTTAACAAGAATATAAATAGAAATAACTAGCTAATAATAAGCTTATTATAATTTAAGTTAGAGTTAATAAAGAATATCTAGCTTATACCCTAGTAGATATTAGAAGTAATACTTATATAATAATTAACTTTTCCCTAGCCTAACGCCTTTACCTTCTATATATTAAGAAGAAATACTAACTTATAAGAGGGTATATACTTAGTAGACTCTTACTAGGTAATATACTAGGTATAGTAGTATTTAACCTAGAAATAAGTAGTTATACCTAGCGTATTTTTATATATATAGTTAATAGCCTAGACCCTAATATCCTCTTAGGGCGCCCCTAGATAGAGTAAAGCTAGGTTATTTATAATACTATAGCTTATTAAGTATATTATAAGAGGGGATAAGTTAGGCTATACCTAAAGGACTAAGAAGAAATACCCCTTATAAAGGAAATAAGAGCTACGGGGTTCCTTAATATACCCTTATTCTCTATAATCTACTTACGCTTAATAAGATAATAAAATAAGTATTAAGAGGGTATTATAGAGGTATTAATAAAAGCTATTAGCTTAGCTAATATTAAAAAAGCCTTAAACCTAAAACTAAAAGAGAATTAATAATATTATTTACTAAGCTAGGTCTTAAGGGAGTTTCCTAACTATTATAAGCTATGCCTAGGTTAAGCCTACCTAGGCTTCTACCTAGGTTTACTACCTTAAGGAGCTACCTAGGGCTTACCTAGGGCTTATTTAGTTATTCCCTATAGACTAGCGAAATCTCTACTAGAGAGGAAGACTTCCCCTTTTCCTCTTTAGCTTAAATAAATAATATTATAATAACCTCTTATTAAGTAAACTTAGGTCTAACCCCTTTATATATTTAAGCTTATTATTATAATAATAATAATAAGTCGAGCGCTACTCCCTACTAATTAGTAAGATAGTTAATAGTAGTATAGCTAAAACTTAAGATAAGCTATTATAAGCTAATTTAGTAGTAGTAATAGAGTCCCTCTAGTAATAATTATAAGAGGTTAAGTAGGGGAATAGCGAGTATATAGCTATATAAACCCCTATAGGTATTACTAGTAAGGTACTAGTAATACTTAGTATAGTATACTAGAAGCTACTACCCCTACTCCTAAAGCTTTTAAATATATAGAAAGAATATACTACCTAGGTATAATAAATAAGGTATAAGATTACTATAGATAGGGCGTTCTATACTATAGATATAGAGGTATAATACCTTATTAACTCTTATTTAAATACTATAGCCTAGTAAGTAGTCTCTACTTTCTATAGAGCTAGGGGGAGTAGGGGGAAATATAACCCTAAGGACTTTATAGCTTACCTAGACTAGATATATAAGGACTTAAATATCTAGTTATAAGCTATAACTTAATTATAAACCCTCTAATAGAAAGAGAATAAATCCCTAGTAACCTTCTTATTACGATTTAAGTAAATACTAGCTAATATAAGTAGTATAAGCTAGCCTAGCTAAGTCTAGATATTACTTCTAGAGGCCTCCCTTACCCCTAGGCTAAGGGACTAGCTAATTACTATTAACTTACTAGCTAATTATAGTAGCTAGCTCTTAAAGGTCTAGAGTATTATATAGAAAGTAAAGCGCTAGAAGGTTACTAGTAACTAACTAGTAACCTACTAGAGACCTCTTACTAAGGATATTAAAGGGGATATATATATAACTAAAGCTATATATATCTTATAAGTTAAGGAAATAAGATATTATAACTACTAAAACTCTAGATCCTCCTTAGGTACCTCCCTAGTATAATACTAATAACTTTAGAAGGGTATAAGGGACCCCTATACTTATTATACTTATAGAGGTAGAGGTTATATTACCTAGTACTACCTTAATAAAGAGAACTAGCTAGTTAGGGTTATAAAAATAAAAACCTTAAAAAAGGAAATAGTATATTATAAGGTTATAAATAACTATTAAGTAATAACTAACTCCTTAGAAGAAGATAAGAAGTTAGGAAAAGACTAACTCTAGAGCGAAATTAGGCCCTAGAGCTTACTAAAGAGGAGATATTAAGTTAAAAAGAATATAAATAGGAATAACTAGCTAATAATAAGCTTATTATTATTTAAGTTAGAGTTAATAGAGGATATCTAGCTTATATTCTAATAAATACTAAGAGTAATACCTATATAATAATTAACCTTTCCCTAGCTTAATACCTCTACTTTTTATATATTAAGAAGAGATACTAACTTATAAGAGGGTATATACTTAGTAGACTATTACTAGGTAATATACTAGGTATAATAGCGTTTAACTTAGAAATAAGTAGCTATACTTAGTATATCTTTATATATATAGTTAATAGCTTAGACTTTAATATCCTCTTAGGGCGCCCTTAGATAGAATAGAGCTAAGTTATTTATAACGCTATAACTTACTAAGTATATTATAAGAGGGGATAAGTTAGCCTATATCTAAAGGATTAAGAGAAAACTCCCCTTATAAAGGAAATAAGGGCTACGAGGTTCCTTAATATACCCTTATTCTTTATAATCTACTAATACCTAGCGAGATAACGGGGTAAGTACTAGGAGGGTACTAAAGAGGTATTAATATAAGCTATTAGCTTATCTAATATTAAGAAAGCCTTAAACCTAAGACTAAAAGAGGATTAATAATACTATTTACTAAACTAGGTCTTAAGGGAGTTTCCTAACCAATTTAACCCTAATAAAGCTTACTTACTACCCCCTAAGTAACTAGGGGTAAACTATTAGATTAACCTTATACTAGGACTAAATAAGAGGGAGCTACTACTCCCCTAGGGCCCCTCTATAGTATATTAAGAGAAGAGCTACTAATACTAAAAAAAACCTTATAAGACCTCCTAGATAAGGGGTTTATTAAAGCTAGTAGCTTACTTACTAGGGTACTAGTACTCTTTATAAGGAAGCTAGGTAGGGGAATTCGCTTCTATATTAGCTATAAAGCCCTTAATATAATTATAAAGAAAGACTATTACCCCCTATTACTAATCTCTAAGATATTATACTAAGTAAGTATAGCTAAGTAATATACTAAGCTAGATATAGTAATAGCTTTCTATAAGTTAAGTATAGTAGAGGAGTATTAAGAGAGAACTATATTCTATACTTAGTATAGGTTATTTAAATAAGTAGTTTACCTATTTAGCCTAACTAATACCCCTACTAGCTTCTAGCGATATATTAATAATACCTTATAGGATATCCTTAATAACTACTTATATAAATAATATATTAATTTACTCTAATAGAATAAGGGAAAACTACGAGAGGAAGGTCTAGGAGGTCCTCTAAAAGCTAGTAGATATAAGCCTAAACCTTAACCCTATAAAGTATAAGTTCTTAGTTAAGAGGGTTAAATATATAAGGTTTATTATAATAATAGGAGATAGTCTCTCCTATAATCCTAAGAAACTCTAGGTAATTACTAAGTAATTACTCCCTATTTCTCTAAAGGGGGTTTAGAGCTTCTTAAGGTTTATAAACTATTATAATATATTTATATTAGAATATAGGGATATTATTAGACTACTTATATTACTTATTAAGAAGAATATAATATTCTAATAGGGAGATAATTAAGAATAAGCTTTCTTAAAGCTTAAATAGCTTTTTAATACCTAGCTAGTACTCTACTAGTTTAGTCTAGAGGATAAAATTATTATTAAAACTAACTATTTAGGATTTATATTAAGAGGGGTACTCTTATAAGTTAACCTAGAGGGTACTTAGTATCCTATAGTATTCTACTTATAGAAGCTCTTACTTATAGAGTATAACTACCCTATTTATATATAATAAGGAGCTCCTAGTAGTCCTTTCTTACCTATATATATAGAGGGTAGAGCTATATAGTATAACTACCTTTAAGGTATTAACTAATTACTAGGAGCTTAAATACTTTATAAAGAAGTAGCGCCTTATAAAGCACTAGAGCTAGTAAGTAGAGGAGCTATTTTAGTATAATTCTACTATTAAATATTACCCTAGTAAGGAAGTAATAGCCCCTAATACTCTCTCTTAAAGGGAGTAGGATATACTATAAGGGTAGAATAATAAGCAGAAGTAGGGGAGGGTCTTATAGCTAATACTAAACTATACCTACCCCCGCGGGGACCTTATAATTAGCCCCCTAGTAAGGAGACGTTAGAAGGGCTATACTAATATCCTAGATATTATAGTCTTTAATAGCAACTCTAAACTATAAGTACTATAGCTATAAACTATAAAGAAGGATATAATATATAAAGCTATATATTATATAGTTACTTACTAGCTTTAGAGCTTCCTATTAGATATAAAGGCTAAGGTTTAAATTAGTAAGTATAATATTAATAGTTAGAGGAGACTAATATTTAGGGGGAGGCTATAGATACCTAGTAGGGAGGATAATAATAACCTACTAGGGGAGCTCTATATAAAGATTATCTAATAGAGCTATAACTTAAGTATAACTACTTACTTAGGCTATAATAGCACGCTAGAAATAATAAGCTAATAGTTCTATTAGCTAGGATAATTATAAATAGTATAGAGATTTATAAGGAACTATAATATCTATAGAGGGATATATTTCTAGAGGTAAGCTAAGAGGCGTTTCCTAAAGCCCCTATTAATACCTACCTAGTTATACTTAGACCTCTTAATAGACTTTATCATAGACTTATTACTTATAAAGGATAATACTAGCTAATACTTATAAGTTATAATAGATAGGCTAGGTAAGTTAGTAATACTAGAGGAGATAGGTATTATAAAGATAGAAGCTTATACTTATTAGTTCCTTACCTCCTACTTCTAGTTCTATAAGTTCTTATATAATATTATTAGTAATTAAGGGTTTAACTAAGTAAGCTACTTCTAGGCTAAATTCTACTACCTTACTAATATAAAGAGGCTATTAAGTATTATATACTACTTATAAACTAATAGTAATATTAAGAAATAAAGCTAGGAGATATAAGCTATCCTATATATATTTATAACCTAGGTATAGGATAACTAGGGGTAGTTCCTACTTACTACCTAGCTAGTACTCTATAATAGGGTTAGTAATATAACTAGGCTCTCGCTATTCTTCTTAGAATATAGGTAGTATACTAACCCTATACCTATAGTAAATAATATAGTAAAAGAAGCCCCCTCTAGGGATATAATAGCTACCCTCCTAGTAATAAGACTATAGGAGGTAGTAGACTTTATCTAAGTAAGTATTATAGCTACTTAATAATATAGCGAGGAGAATATAAACTAGTATAGAATACCTATAGAGAATTATTACGTAAGTAATAAGGTTTAGCTTTTAATAGCTAACTAAAGAGCCCTAGGCCTAGTAAGAAGCTATTATAGTTATATTATAAATATACTATAGTTAGAGTCCTACGCCTACACGTTTTTAAGTTAGATATACTTAGTAATATCTACCTAAGGTTCTATATAAACCTCCTCTAGAGGGTACTAGAGGACCCCTTACTTATATAAATAAGGATAGACCCCTAGCTACTACTAATTATAGCTAATAATAGCATATTTAAATAGTATATAGAGGCGATATATATAGTATAATAGAAAGTAGTTAGGCGAGGGTAGAGGTATAAAGTCCTAGTTAAGTAAGAGGGGTATATAGAGCCTACCTAGGAGCCTATAGAGGTTATTATAGAGACTACTATAGTAAATAGGTATAAAGCCCTATATAGACTAGTTATAAAAAATAATAGTAACCTAGCCTATACCTAGGGGGGGACTAGCTAGGAGTGGGGATAGTATTATAAGCTACGCCTAGGTTAAGCTTACCTAGGCTTCTACTTAGGTTTACTACTTTTAGGAGCTACCTAGGGCTTACCTAGGGCTTACCTAGTTATTCCCTATAAACTAGTAAAATCTCTACTAGAGAGGAAAACTTCCCCTTTTCCTCTTTAGCTCAAATAAGTAGTATTATAGTAACCTCTTATTAAGTAAACTCGGGTCTAACCCCCTCGTACTTAATAACTTTATTACTACTTATATAAATAATATAATTTACTCTAATATAATAAGGGAAAACTACGAGAGGAAAGTCTAGGTGGTCCTCTAGAGGCTCGTAGATATAGGCCTAAACCTTAACCTTGTAAAGTATAAGTTCTTAGTTAAGAGGGTTAAATATATAGGGTTTATTATAATACTAAGAGAGGGTCTCTCTTATAACCCTAAGAAACTCTAAGTAATTACTAAGTAGTTACCCCCTACCTCCTTAAAAGGGGTCTAGAGCTTCCTAGGGTTTATAAACTATTATAATATATTTATACTAGAATATAGGGATATTATTAAATTACTTATACTACTTATTAGGAAGAATATAATATTCTAGTAGGGAGATAATTAAGAATAAGCTTTCTTATAGCTTAAGTAGCTTTTTAATACCTAGCTAATACTCTACTAGTTTAATTTAGAAAATAAGATTATTATTAAAACTAACTATTTAGGATTTATATTAAGAGGGGTATTCTTATAAGTTAACCTAGAGAGTATTTAGTATCCTATAGCGTTATACTTATAAAAGCTCTTACCTATAGAGTATAACTACCTAATCTATAATAAGGAGCTCTTAGTAATTCTTTCTTACCTATATATATAGAAAGTAGAGCTAAATAGTATAACTACTTTTAAAGTACTAACTAACTACTAGAGGCTTAATTATTTTATAAAAAGGTAGCGCCTTATAGAGCGCTAGAGCTAGTAAGTAGAGAAGCTATCTTAATATAATTTTACTATTGAATACTACCCTAGTAAGGAAGTAGTAGCCCCTAATACCCTCTCTTAGAGAGAGTAGGACGTACTATAAGGGTAGGATAATATATAGAAGTAGGGGAGGGTCTTATAGCTAATACTAAACCGCGCCTACCCCTATAGGGACCTTATAATTAGCCCCCTAGTAAGGAGAAGTTAGAAGGCCTATACTAACCCCCTAGATATTATAGTCTTTAATAGTAACCCTAAATTATAAGTACTATAGCTAGAAACTATAAGAAAGGATATAATATATAAAGCTATATACTATATAGTTACTTACTAGCTTTAGAGCTTCCTACTAGATATAAAGGCTAAGGTTTAAATTAGTAAGTATAATATTAATAGTTAAGGGAGACTAATATTTAAGGGGAAGCTATAAGTACCTAGCGGGGAGAATAATAATAACCTACTAGGAGAGCTCTATATAAAGATTATTTAATAGAGCTATAACTTAAGTATAACTACCTACTTAGGTTATAATAATATACTAGAAATAGTAAGTTAGTAGTTCTATTAGCTAGGATAATTATAAATAGTATAGAGATTTATAAGGAACTATAATATCTATAGAGAGATATATATCTAGAGGTAGGCTAAGAGGGGCTTCCTAAAGCCCCTACTAGTATCTACCTAGTTATATTTAAACCTCTTAATAAACCTTATTATAAACTTACTACTTATAAGGGATAATACTAGCTAATACTTATAAGTTATTATAAATAAACTAGGTAAGTTAATAATATTAGAGGAGATAAGTACTATAGAGGTAAAAGCTTATACCTACTAGTTCCTTACCTCCTACTTCTAGTTTTATAGGTTCTAATATAATATTATTAATAATCGAGGGTTTAACTAAGTAAGCTGCTTCTAGGCTAAATTCTACTACCTTATTAATATAAAGAGGCTATTAAATACTATATACTACTTATAAACTAATAGTAATATTAAGAAGTAGAACTAGGAGATATAAGCTATCCTATAAGTATTTATAACCTAGGTATAGGATAACTAGGGATAGCTCTTACTTATTACTTAGCTAATACTTTATAATAAGGTAAGTAATATAACTAGGCTCTCCTTATTCTTCTTAGAATATGGGTATTATATTAACCCTATACTTATAGTAGATAATATAATAAAAGAGACCCCCTCTAGGATATAGTAGCTACTCTCCTAGTAATAAGACTATAAGAGGTAGTAAACTTCGTCTAAGTAAGTATTATAGCTACCTAATAATATAGCGAGGAGAATATAAACTAGTATAGGATACTTATAGAGGAGTATTAAGTAAGTAATAAGGTTTAGCTTTTAATAGCTAACTATAAGAGCCCTAGGCCTAATAAGAAGCTATTATAATTATACTATAAGTATACTATAATTAAAATCCTAAGCCTATGCGTCGTTAAGTTAGATATACCTAGTAATATCTACCTAAGGTTCTATATAGACCTCCTCTAGAGGGTACTAGAGGACCCCTTACCTATATAAATAAGGATAGACCCCGAGCTACTACTAATTATAACTAATAATATTAAATTTAAGTAGTATATAGAGGAGATATATATAATATAATAGAAGGTAGTTAAGTAAGGGTAGAGGCGCGAGGTCCTAGTTAAGTAGGAAAGGTATATAGAGCCTACCTAGGAGCCTATAGAGGCTATTATAGAGATTGCTATAGTAGATAAGTATAAAGCCCTATATAAGCTAGTTATAGATAATAATAGCAACCTAGCCTATACCTAGGGGGGGACTAGCTAGGAGGGGGGATAGTATTATAGGCTATACCTAGGTTAAGCCTACCTAGGCTTCTACCTAGGTTTACTACTTTAAGGAGCTACCTAGGGCTTACCTAGGGCTTACTTAGTTATTCCCTATAAACTAGTAAAATCTCTATTAGAGAGGAAAACTTCCCCTTTTCCTCTTTAGCTTAAATAAATAGTATTATAGCGACCTCCTATTGAATAAACTCAGGTCTAACCCCTCATACTAACCTATTTAACTCTAATAAGGCTTACTTATTACCCCCTAAGTAACTAAGAGTAAACTACTAGATTAACCTTATACTAAGACTAGATAGAAGAGAGCTACTACTCCTTTAGAGCCCTCTTTATAATATATTAAGAGAATAGCTACTAGTATTAAAAAAGACCCTATAAGACTTCCTAAATAAGGGGTTTATTACAGCTAGTAGCTTACTTACTAGGGTATTAATACTCTTTATAAAGAAGCTAGGGGGAGGAATTCGCTTCTATATTAACTATAGGGCTCTAAATATAATTACTAAGAGAAACTACTACCCCCTCTTATTAATCTCTAAGATATTATACTAAGTAAATATAACTAAGTAATATATTAAGCTAGATATAATAATAGCTTTCTATATATTAAGAGTAATAAAGGAGTATTAAGAGAGAACTATATTCTATATCTAATATAAGTTATTTAAGTAAGTAATTTACTTATTTAGCCTATTTAGTACCCCTATTAACTTTTAGTAATATATTAATAATACCTTATAAGACTTCTTTAATAACTTTATTATTATTTATATAAATAATATATTAATCTACTCTAAGAGAATTAGGAAAACCTACGAGAGGAAGGTCTAGGAGGTCCTCTAGAGGCTAGTAGATATAAGGCTAAACCTTAACCCTATAAAGTATAAGTTCTTAGTTAAGAGGGTTAAGTATATAGGGTTTATTATAATAATACGAGAAGGTCTTTCCTATAACCCTAAGAAACTCTAAGTAATTACTAAGTAGTTACTCCTTACCTCTCTAAAGGGGGTTTAGAGCTTCCTAGGGTTTATAAATTATTATAATATATTTATATTAGAATATAGGGATATTATTAGATTATTTATACTACTTATTAAGAATAATATAATATCTTAATAAGGAGATAATTAAAAATAAGCCTTCTTATAGCTTAAATAGCTTTTGAATACCTAGCTAGTACTCTACTAATTTAACCTAGAAGATAAGATTATTATTAAAACTAGTTATTTAGGATTTATACTAGGAGGGGTACTCTTATAAGTTAACCTAGAGGGTACCTAGTATCCTATAGTATTCTACTTATAAAAGCTCTTACCTATAGAGTATAACTACCCTATTTATAATAAGGAGCTTCTAGTAGTTCTTTCTTACTTATATATATAGAGGGTAGAGCTATATAACATAACTACTTTTAAGATTTAACTAATTACTAGGGGCTTAAATATTTTATAAAGAAATAGTACTTTATAAAATATTAGAGCTAGTAAGTAGAGGAGCTATTTTAGTATAATTCTACTATTAAATACTACCCTAGTAAGGAAGTAGTAGCCCCTAATACCCTCTCTTAGAGAGAATAAGATATATTATAAGGGTAAGATAATAAGTAAAAGCAGGGGAGGGTCTTATAGCTAATACTAGACTATACCTACCCCTACGGGGACCTTATAACTAGCCCCCTAGTAAGGAGAAGTTAGAAGGGCTATATTAATATCCTAGATATTATAGTCTTTAATAATAACCTTAAACTATAAGCGCTATAGCTAGAAATTATAAAGAAGGATATAATATATAAGGTTATATATTATATAATTACTTACTAGCTTTAGAGCTTCTTATTAGATATTAAGGCTAAGGTTTAAATTAGTTAGTATAATATTAATAGTTAGAGGAGGCTAACGTTTAGAGGGAAGCTATAAGTACCTAGCGGGGAGGATAATAATAACTTATTAAGTAAGCTCTATATAAAAATTATTTAATAGAGCTATAACTTAAGTATAACTACTTACCTAAGCTATAATAATATACTAGAAATAGTAAGCTAGTAGTTCTACTAGCTAGGATAATTATAAATAATATAGAGATTTATAAGGAACTATAATATCTATAGAGGGATATATATCTAGAAATAAGCTAAGAGGGGCTTCCTAAAGCCCCTACTAGTACTTACCTACTTATACTTAGACCTCTTAATAGACTTTATTATAAACTTACTACTTATAAAGAATAATACTAGCTAATACTTATAGGTTATAATAAATAGGCTAGGTAAGGCCTCTGGCCACTGCATAGTGATTTTACCTGCTCAAGTGCAACAGACCTTCTAACTCCGCGCCTCCTGACAATACACAGCGAGGGCGTTGCCACGAGAGCCTCAGTGGCCCGTTCGGCTCCGATATAATCGGCCCCGGTGCGGCGCGCGTCCGACTTTATGCGGTAATATTCAGAGGGTTTGCTTACGAGTAGTAGGAACGTATAGGGTTCTTATATTATTTTCCTTAACTAGTAGAGGGTATAGGTTAAAATACCTATATAGTATTTCCCGAATTATACCTGCGAACTGGGTGAATTTGTTATAGTCTTTTTGCGAAGGGGCTGCGGCGTAATTCCGAGCTCAATAGGCTAGGTAAGTTAGTAATACTAGAGAAGATAGGTATTATAGAGGTAGAAGCTTATATCTACTAGTTCCTCACTTCTTACTTCTAGTTCTATAGGTTCTTATATAATATTATTAGTAATTAAGGGTTTAATTAAGTAAGCTACTTCTAAGCTAAATTCTACTACCTTATTAGTATAAGGAGGCTATTAAGTACTATATACTACTTATAAACTAATAATAATACTAAGAGGTAAAACTAGGAGATATAAGCTATCTTATAGATATTTATAACCTAAGTATAGGATAATTAGGGGTAGCTCCTACTTATTACTTAGCTAGCGCTTTATAATAAGGTTAGTAATATAACTAAGCTTTTACTATTCTTCTTAGAATATAAGTATTATACTAACCCTATACTTATCATAAATAATATAGTAGAGGAGACCCCCTCTAGGGATATAATAGCTACCCTCCTAGTAATAAGACTATAAGAGGTAGTAGACTTTATCTAAATAAGTATTATAGCTACCTAGTAGTATAATAAGGAGAATATAAATTAACATAAGTGTTATAGGCTACGCCCGGGTTAAGCCTACCTAGGCTTCTACCTAGGTTTACTACCTTAGGGAGCTACCTAGGGCTTACCCGGGGCCTACCTAGTTATTCCCTATAGACTAGTAAAATCTCTACTAGAGAGGAAAACTTCCCCTTTTCCTTTTTAGCTTAAATAAATAGTATTATTGAGTTCGGAATTACGCCGCAGCCCCTTCGCAAAAAGACTATAACAAATTCACCTAGTTCGCAAGTATAATTCGGGAAATACTATATAGGTATTTTAACTTATACCCTCTACTAGTTAAGGAAAATAATATAGGAACCCTATACGTTCCTACTAGTTATAAGTAAACCCTTATATAAAGTTAGATATACGCTATACTAGGGCTAATTATATCAGAGCTAAACGGGCTACTAAGGCTCTCGTGGCCTAGAAACGCCCTCGCTAAACCTTCTAGTAAGGTAAAAGCCACTATACGAGATGACTCCTTAACCCAAAAGGTCGACCTTGGCTGTGTATTGTCAGGAGGCGCGGAGTTAGAAGGCCTGTTGCACTTGAGCAGGTAAAACCACTATGCAGTGGCCAGAGGCCAATAAATAGTATTATAATAACTTCTTATTAAATAAACTTAGGTCTAACCCCTTATATATTTAAGCTTACTATTATAATAATAATAATAAATCGAGCGCTACTCCCTACTAGTTAGTAAGATAGTTAATAATAATATAGCTAAAACTTAAGATAAGCTATTATAAGCTAATTTAATAGTAATAATAGAGTTCCTCTAGTAATAGTAATAAGAGGTTAAGTAGGGGAATAGCTAATATATAGCTATATAGACCCCTATAAGTACTACTAGTAAGGTATTAGTAATACTTAGTATAATATACTAAAAGCTACGGCCTCTGGCTACTGCATAGTGATTTTACCTACTTAAGTATAATAGACCTTCTAACTCCGCGCCTCCTAATAATATATAGCCTTTAGTCACGTGATCGTAACTTTCCTAACTATAGCCGCACTTATATATACCCGTTATACTAGATAGCCTTACGATCTTTAACTTCATATTAATAATAACGTGGTTTTTAATTATTTAAACTACGAAACTATCGACTTTTCCTCTCGCGCACTACCCGCGCTACTAATACTACCTCTATTACCGCTTTATCTGCTAGCTATGCTATTATTAGTAACGCTCTCTATATTTAGCGCAAGCTATACTCACTAACCCCTAAGGGGCCTAGGCCGCCTCTACCTTAATAGTATAGAGGACCTGCTTAAAGAAGGGCTACTCTATAGGGTATATAATAACCCGCCTAGCTTCTATTACTAAGTCTACTTACTTAGCTATAATATAATAATAAGTATCTCCTCTAGGGGTATTAATAAGAGCCCTCTTAAGGGCTATATTAATAATATACTCTCTATATATAATAGAGTAATTAAAAAAAGAGTAAGTTTTATTAATTATATTAATATTAAACTCTCTAGTAAGCTCTTATATATTATTAGTATTAAAGGGTATACCTTATATAAGCTTAGCGTTTTTATATATAGAGTCTAGTATTAATATAGTTAAGGAATAAGGATATAGAAGAGGGAGAGGTATAAGGCCCTGCTTATAGTAGTAGAGCTTCTTATACTTCTAGCTATAAGAACCTCTTAGGAAAGACCTCTTTAGTTAAGGAGTTACTTCTTATATAGTAGTATTTATAATACTTTTAGTACCTTATTAGAAGGTCGACCTTTTAAGTTAAGGAGTTATCTTATATAGTAGCTTTTACCTTTAGTACCTTACTAGAAGGTCGACCTTTTAGGTTAAGGAGTTATCTTATATAGTAGCTTTTACCTTACTAGAAGGTTTAGCGAGGGCGTTACTATAAGAGCCTTAGTAGCCCGTTTAGCTCCGATATAATTAGCCCTAGCATAGCGCGTATCCGACTTTATATAATATTTAGAGGGTTTACTTATAAGTAATAGGAACGTATAGGGTTCCTATATTATTTTCCTTAACTAGTAGAGGGTATAGGTTAAAATACCCGCATAGTATTTCCTAAATTATACTTGCGAACTAGGTGAATTTATTATAGTCTTTTTATAAAGGGGCTGCGGCGTAATTCCGAACTTAATATACTAAAAGCTACTACCCCTACTTTTGAAATTTTGAAAGTAAGTAGAAGGAATATATTACCTAGGTATAATAAATAAGGTATAAGATTACTATAAATAGGGCGTTTTATATTATAGATATAGAGGTATAATATCTTATTAACTCCTACCTAGATATTATACCCTAGTAAGCAGTCTTTACTTTTTATAAAGCTAGGGGGGGTAAGGGAAAATATAACCCTAAGGACTTTATAACCTACCTAGATTAGATATATAAGGACTTAAATATCTAGTTATAAGCTATAGCTTAATTATAAACCCTCTAATAAAAAGAGAATAAATCCCTAGTAACCTTCTTACTAAGATTTAAGTAAATACTAGCTAATATAAATAGTAGAAACTAGCTTAGTTAAGTCTAGATCTTACTTCTAGAGGCCTCCCTTACCCTAAGGCTAAGGGATTAGCTAATTATTATTAACTTACTAGCTAATTATAATAGCTAGCTCTTAAAGGTTTAGAGTATTATATAGAAAGTAAAGCGCTAGAAGGTCTCTTATAACTACCTAGTAACTTACTAGAGACCTATTACTAAGGATACTAAGGGGGATACTTATATAACTAGAGCTATATATATCTTATAAGTTAAGGAGGCGAGATATTATAACTATTAAAACTCTAGGTCCTCTTTAAATACCTCCCTAGTATAATATTAATAGCTTTAGAAGGGTATAAAAAACCCCTATACTTATTATACTTATAGAGCTAGAGGTTATATTACCTAGTATTATTTTAATAAAGAGGACTAGCTACTTAGGGTTATAAAAGTAAAAACCTTAAGGGAAGAATTTATATACTATAAGGTTATAAATAGCTACTAGGTAATAGCTAACTTTTTAAAAGAAGATAAGAAGTTAGAAAAAGACTAACTCTAGAGTAAAATTAAGCTCTAGAGCTTATTAAAAAGAAGGTATTAAGTTAGAAAGAATATAAATAAGAATAACTAGCTAATAATAAGCTTATTATTATTTAAGTTAGAGTTAATAGAAGATATCTAGCTTATACCTTAGTAAATACTAGGAGTAATACTTATATAATAATTAACCTTGGCCTCTAGCCACTGCATAGTGATTTTACCTGCTTAAGTGCAACAGACCTTCTAACTCCGCGCCTCCTAATAATATTTTGCCTTCGGTTACGTGATCGTAACTCTCCTAACTATAGCCGTACTTATATATACCTATAGCCTCACGATCTTTAACTTTATATTAATAATAACGTGGTTTTTAATTATTTAATAGACTATAAAACTATTAACTTTTCCTCTTACGCACTACCCGCGCCGCTATTAAATACCGCCTCTATTACTACTTTATCCGCTAGCTATACTATTATTAGCAACGCTCTCTCTATATTAAAGTAGTTAGCGTAAGCTATACTTACTAATATTCGCCTAGGCTACTTAGGCCGCCTCTACCTTAATAATATAGAGGACCTGCTTAAAGAAGGGCTACTCTATAGGGTGCGTAATAACCCGCTAAACTTCTATTACTAAGTTTACTTACTTAGCTCTAATACTATTACGCCTTATAGAGTCCCCTATAGGGGTATTAAGGTAAGCCTTCTTAAGGGCTATACTAATAATACGCTCTCTATATATAGCGGAGTAGTTAATTAAAGAGCGGGTTTTATTAATTATATCGAGGCTAAACTCTCTAGCGATCCCCTCTATATTATTTATACTAAAGGGCGTGCCTCGCTTAGGCTTAGCGTATTTATATACGGGGTCTAGTACTAATATAATTAAGGATTTATTATAGGTTATAGGGATAAGGATAAGGATAAGGGAGAGGTATAAGGCCCTGCTCGTAGTAGCAGAGCTTCTTATACTTCTAGCTATAAGAACCTCTTA
>JAVHLU010002652.1:0-16556 GCA_036785755.1 Colletotrichum ledebouriae
ACTATTTAATCTTAAATTTTATTAAATCTAAATATATTAAAGAATTATTATAATACTATATTAACTAACTAGTTAACTAATTAGTCAACTAGACTAGACTAAGACTACTTAGGCTAGTAACTAATACTAACCTAGTTTAGTCTAGTCAAAAGAATAGCTAACTTTAGTCTAACTAATTTAGTTAGACTAATTAGTCGACTAAATACTAACTGACCTTTTCCCAACCCTGGCACTGGGTGGCCTCTAGATAAGCTCTCTAGCCCCCCTCAGTGGGCTTGAGGGGGGTAGAGACAGGGTTGGGAATTATTCTAGTCTAGTCTAGTCAGGTAGCTGACTAAAGCTAGGCTAGTTTAGTCTAGCCTTAACTAAAACTAGCGTAGTTGAGTTAGGCTATAGACTAAAACTAGGCTAGTTTAGTCTAGTTAACTAACTAGTTAACTAATTAGTTACTAGTATTTTTTAAAAATATTTTAAATATTAATATATAATATTATATAAATATTTTAATAACTATATATAATATAAATCTATTTAAGAGTATATTTAAACTTATTGAAGGGTACCTTTATAACTTAGTATTAACTTTTATTGAAAGTTATATTCTTAATAATAATAATAATAATAGTAATAGTATTATATAAATCTATTTAAGAGTATAGTTAAGTTTATTTAAGAGTATTTTTGTTACTTAGTATTAATCTTTATTAGTAGTTATATTTTTTTTAACAATATTAATAAAGGTAATAGCAATAGTTATTAGTAATAATAATAAATCTAAATCGTAATAGTAATAATCTAAGTATTATAATACGTAAATAGGCCTATATACTTGAATAAATCTAAGAAAATAATTAATAAATATATAAAGCTTATTTTTCTTCTTCTTCTATACTAATTATACTAGGGCCTTTAACTATTAAGTAAGGAATAAGACTTATAAAGGCTTAATAAGAAGCTATCCTTAAGACTATTAATTATTTATAACCTAAAGAGAAAAGGCTTCTCTTAGCTATTCTTATTATAAGGTAGCAAGCTTTCGCCTAGGAATTTAAGTATTATAGCTCTATTTACCCTTCTACTACTCCTTTATAAATAATTTAAATAAACTTATATAAGGTATAGTAAGTTAAATGAATCTTAAGATTAATACGATTAGAATAGGATATTATTATAATTCTAAAGGATAAACTAAAGAAGGAAATCCCTAAGTAAAGTTATATAACTTATTATAATTTATTCTTCTTTATATATAAGAAAGATAGTAAGATAAGACTTATAAACTTAGTAACTAAGATAAATATAGTTATAATATAAGATATAGTACTACCCCTTTAGTAGATACCCTTTTAGAGGACTTTACTATATATCAGGTATTATTGCTATTAAACCTCTTTTAAAGATATACCTAATTCCCCTTAAACCTTATGAGTAGAGGCTTGATAATATTCGAATTACCTATTAGATTACTATAGATATATATATTATTAGAAGGAGTAATATACTTAGTTACTTAGTTTAGATAGGTTATAATTAAAATCCCATATAACCTTATACCTAGCTACTATAAAGCCTTCTTTAATTATATTACTATTAAAGGACTAACGTTATAATATATTAAAAAAGAGACTAAGTCATATCTAGGGATTTATAGATTTATACTAGAATATTTATAAAATATTAATAAGGTCCTACTTAGTTTAGAGCTAGTAGAGAATATAGTAGTAGTAGTTAAGTTATAATAAACCTGAGAAGTAATAATAATTATTAGCTATATTTATAGTATTAATAGGCGTTATCAAGAGGAAATAAAGATAGTTAAGATCTATAAATAAGCTACTTATACTAATTTAATAAGGTTAAGGGCTTTCCTAGGGATTATAACGTTTTATAGATTATAAGTAAAGGACTACTCTATTATTATAAAGCTACCTATTAACTTACTTAAGAAGGATACCTCCTTTAATTGAGAGGAAAAGTAATAAATAGCTATAAATACCTTAACAATAATGCTTATAGAGGCTCTAATTCTTATTACTATAAACTATAGCTCTAGAGGAGGAAATATCTACCATATAGTTAATATTAATAATATAGAATAGAGTAGAGTCCTAGGATAATTTATGAATAATTAGCATATAGTCTCTCGCTTTAAGAGTAGTACTTAGTTAGGACCTAAGCTATTATATAACACTAGGAAGAAAGAGCTATATAGTATTTTAAAAGCCTTAAAGAGGGTATATACTTATCTATATAGATAATATTTTATCTTAGATATAAATGCTTATATATTAGTTATATAATTTAATAGAGTAGCTATAGAACTCCTAAGAGCCCTTATTATGTACTAGATTATATGAATTTACATATTACTTTAAAATATAATATCTCTATAGTACTTAGAATACAGTAATAAATAGCTTATTATAAAAACCCTAGGGTCTTTCTAATATTATGAATAAAGAAGTTAAAGGGGAAATTAACTCCTAGGTTAATTTATAGATCTTCCCTATAGATATAGAAGGTATCCCTTTCTTTAATTAAGCTTAATATAATAATAATATATATTATATAGAGGAGGTCTTAGTAGGGAATATAGAAGTTATTAGTAATATAATAAATATCCTAAATATACTTCTTAATAATTTATAAACCTATGCTATATGGTCTTAATAAATTACTTACTATTTAATAATATAGAGATGCCCTCTAGGACTTAACTAGTAAGGTATTATGACTTTAAGATTCGAGCGTAAGATTACTATATTTAGAATTACTTACTTTCTACTAAATTAATAAACTAAAAGCTACTAATAAAATAGGTTATTAATAATCTTAAATAATAAAAGAAGCTAATTATAAAAGCTTATAAAAAGGATAGTTATTAAGGTAAGTAAGCTATAGCTAGAAAACTATTTGATTACTGTATATAGGCTAGTATATATATAGAGATTAGTAAATCCCAAAGAATTTATCCTAGTTACTAGAAGAGAAAAGCTTAACATATAAATAATATAAGGACTTATAGCTCCCTAAAGAGACTACCCTTTATAAGGATCTTATCAGATATATAGAGATTAAATAAGTAGTACTTTATAGAGGTAAGGAATTTACTTAGAAGATAGCTTAAAGCTTACTAGCTTAAGAGAGTAACCCTAGCTAAAATTATAAAGTTTATCTGAGAAGAGGTTATTTATTACTTTAAACTATATAATAAGATTATTATAAATAGAAGCCTAAAGAATAAGAATACTATTATTAAGTTTAATAAGAAGTATAATATACTAGGGAGCGCTAGCTATAGCTAGCTCTCAGGAGAATACTTCTATTAGTAAGGTTATACTATATATAGAATAAATCTAATTAATAATACTATATATTCTATTCTCTATATTAGGGAGCGCTAGCTATAGGCTCTTCTAATAGGATATTAACTATAATATCTAGCATTTAATATAAGCTAATAGTATAATAATCTCCTTATATAATAATCTCCTCTTAATATATAGTCTTTTATATACCTCCTGCTCTTATTAGAGGTTTATATACTAATAGAGATAATAAGGAATAGGAGGTAAGTATATTATAAGCTATATTAGTAAGTAGCCTTTTATTTTTATAGCTTATATACTACTTAGAATCTATAGGTACCTTATAGAGAAGTAGCGTTAATAAGCTAAATTTAGAAAAATAGACTTTATTATCAGGACTTATAGTAGGGATAATTAATAGGTAAGCGAATAGTATAGTAATCTCTTTATATAGTACTCTCGTCTTAATATATAGTCTTTTATATACCTCCCGCTCTTATTAGAGCTATATATATGAAGAGAGATAAAGAGGGATTAAGTTTAGAATTATACTATAGCCCCTTTATAAAAAGACTATAATAAATTTACTTAGTTTATAGATATAATTCGGGGAATACTATTTAGGTATTTTAACCTATACCCTCTACTAGTTAAGGAAAATAATATAAGAACCTCATATATTCCTACTATTTATAAGTAACCCCTCTGAATATTACTATATAAAGTTAAATATACGCTATACTAGGGCTAATTATATTAGAGCTAAATAGGCTACTAAGGCTCCTATAGTAAAGCTACTACGCGAGATAACTCCTTAACTTAAAAGGTTAACCTTCTAGTAAGGTAAAAGCTATTATATAAGATAACTCCTTAACCTACCTTCTAGTAAAGTAAATACTACTATATAAGAGGTAACTCCTTAACTAAAGAGGTCTTTCCTAAGAGGTTCTTATAGCTAGAAGTATAAGAAGCTCTATTACTATAAGTAGGGCTTTATACCTCTCCCTCTTCCTTATCCTTATCCCTTAACTATATTAGTACTAAACCCTATATATAAAAACGCTAAGCCTATATAAAGTACGCCCTTTAATACTAATAATATAGAAGAGCTTACTAGAGAGTTTAATCTTAATATAATTAATAAAACTCGCTCCTTTATTAACTACTCTATTATATATAGAGAGTATATTATTAATATGGCCCTTAAGAGGGCTCTTATTAATACCTCCAGAGGGGATACTTATAATTATATTATAGCTAAGTAAGTAGACTTGGTAGTAGAAGGCAGGTAAGTTCTTATATACCCTATAGAGTAGCCCTTCTTTAAGTAGGTCCTCTAGACTATTAAGGTAGAGGTAGCCTAGGCTTATTAGGGAAATAGTTTTATAAACCTAGGCTAATTAAGGTGCTTTATAAAATTAATACATTATTGTTCATTATAATCTCTCTTATACTTCTTATATTAATTCCTACAAGTTATATTCTAGATATTTAGGTCTACTAATAAACCTTTCTCCCTATCTAACTCTTTTAAAGTAGAAGGAATTATTAAACTAATTTATAAATTAAGGTCCTTAGGTACTAATAAGCTAATATCTATTCTATTTAGAAAGGATATTTTTAGGTCTATATATTAAGTAGGAGGTTTAGCTATTTAATATTTAATATCCTTAGAAGATAACCTTTTCTTAATATCCTTATCTCTTAATTTAAAGTATTAATTATATAGGAGTCTATCCGCTTTTAGTTACATCTAGTATCCTTTTAGAGGTATCTTATTAGAGAAAGCTACTAATAAATAATTAATATAAGCTTAATATCTTACTTTAATAGGCTAATTAGGTAGTACTAGGCTTCTAATCTATATAAAGGACCTATACTAATTAATAAAGTATAGGCCTAAAGCTTATAATAGAGGGTCTATATATTAAAGCTTAATAAAGTATAGTTATCTTATTAAGATCTCTCTAGTATTACTTCCTAATAAAAGACTTACAGCGATAAATATCAAGGTTTATATTTATCCTTTTATTCCTCTTCTTAATTATTAGTTATTATAGAACTAGTTTCTCCTATTTTATCAATCAATTAGTAAACCTATAATAACTAACTTAGTAGGCCTAGGCGCTTATAGGTAGATAAGAAGTATATTAGGGGACGTAGCCTTAATGCGGGTAACTATAATATCTCTTATATCTCTATTATTCAAGCTATCTTCTATACCTCTAATTATGTTATAGCGGAGCGGTTAGCTAGGCTTAGTAGGCCTTATAAGGTAATAAGTAACTACTAAAATATCCTTAGTATATATTAGAATTATTATTTTAAGTATACTAATAGTATTAAACATACTAGCTATAACTTACTATAAGTATAAAGCCTGAATTATCTACTCTACTACCTCTAAGGTCTTATTCTAGTTCCTAATAACGTTATATCATAATATTATATTAAAAAGGTTTATTTAACTAGGGATATTATCCTTCCTAGGTAGAGGGCGCGTTCTATATTTAATTAGCTAAGGCTAGCGATTACGTTTATTATAATATTCGTCTTTAATTTGTTAGTCTAGTAAAACATAAGTAATTCTAAATATAATAATTTAACGCTCTAATCTTAAAGTTATAATACCTTACTAGTTAAATACCTAGAGAGCGTCTCGATATTATTGAATAGTAAGCGATTTATTAAGAATATATAGAATAGGTTTATGAATTATTAGGAAGTATATCTAGGATATTTATTATATTACTAATAATCTCTATATTCCCTACTAGGACCTACTCTATATATTACCTATTATTATAGCGCTAAGCTAAATTAAAAAAGAAACTAGCTTCTATATCTATCAAGAAATCTATAAATTAATCTAAGAGTCAATTTCTATCTTAGCCTCCTTATGAATTATATTAGAGGGACTATAGGGTTTTTATAATAAGCTATTTATTATTATATTCTAAATACTATAGATATATTTTACTTTAAAGTTAGATATTTAAACCTATATAATCTAGCGAATAATAAGGGCTCCTAATAGGGTTATAGCTACCCTATTAAGTTATATAACTAATTTCTAAGTATCTATCTCTAAGATAAAATATTATCTTTATAAATAGTTATATACCCTCTTTAAGGCTTTTAAAAGACTATATAGCTCTTTCTTCTTAGTATTATATAATAGCTTAAGTCCTAACTAAATAATACTCTTTAAGTAAGAGATTATATACTAGTTATGAATAAATTATCTTAGGACTCCGCCCTATCCTATATTACTAATATTAACTATAAAGTAGATATCTCCTCCTCTAGGGCTATAATCTATAGTAATAAGAATTAGAGCCTCTATAAGTATTATCTTTAAGGTATTTATAGCTAGTTACTACCTCGCCTCCTAGCTAAATATAATATCCTTCTTAAGTAAATTAATAAGTAGCTTTATAATAATAAAAGAGTCCTTTACCTAGGATATATAGAACGTTATTATCCTAAGGAAATCCCTTAACTCTATTAGATTCGTATAAGCAACCTATTTATAGATCTTAAGTATGTTTACTTCCTCTAGATAATACCTATCAGTATTATAAATATAGCTAATAATTATTATTACTTCCTAAGCTTATTATAACTTAAGTACTATTATTATATACTTAGCTAGCTCTAAATTAACTCAGACCTTATTAATATTCTATAAATACTCTAAAATAAATCTATAAATCCCTAGTTAAGACTCGATCTCTTCTTTATTATATTATAACGTTAGTCCTTTAATAGCGATATTATTAAAAAAGGCTCTATGATAGCTAGGTATAAGGTTATATAGGACTCTAATTATAACCTATATAAATTACGTAACTAAGTTTATTACTCCTTATAGTAATATATATACCCATAATAATCTAATAGGTAGTATAAATATTATTAAGTCTCTACTTATAAGGTCAAAGGGGACTTAGTTATTTCCTAAAAAGAAGTCTAGTAATGATAATAGTTAATATATAGCGAAATCCTCTAAAACGTCGTCCGCTGAAGGAGGTAATATTATATCTTATATTATAACTATATTTATCTTAGTTACTAAGTTAATAAGTCTTATCTTACTATCTTTCTTTTATATAAGGAAAAGTAGATTATAATAATCTATACCACTCTACTTAAGGATTCCCTTTTTTAGTCTATTCTTCAGAAGGATAATAATATCCCATTCTAATCCTCTTAACATTAGGATTACTTTTACTTAAAATACCTTATATAATACTATTTAATTATCTATAGAGGTATAACGGAAGGGTATATAGAGCTATAATATTTAAATTCCTAGGCTAGAGGTTTCTCTCTTATAGTAAGAATAGCTAAAAGAAGCTTCTTTCTTTTAAATTATAGATAATTAATAGTCTTAAGGATAGCTTCTTATTAAGCATTTATAAGCCTCGTTCTTTATTTAATAGTTAAAAGCTTTAGTATTATTAAGCTTATAAATAGGGCGCTATAATTAAGTATTATATTCTTCTTAGCCCTTACTTATACCTTTAACCTCTACTCTAGGTCTCTATTTACGGCTAAGCTATCTAATATAGCATTACTAAGAGATTAAATCTTCTTATCTCTTACTTTATATATTATATTAATATCTTGTATTAGTAATATAGGTATTATTAATATAGTATGGGAATATTCGCCTACCTACGCAGTAGGTAGAAGACTCCTACTCGCCCGGTAGGCTAGATCTAGATTCGGATCTATAGTTATATAACCTATTATATAACCTACCTCGCTAGCTACGTTCTAACCTAACTTAATATTATTAACTATTTAGACTTTATACTATACCTACCCTTATTTTCTTCTTATACTACTATTTATAAAGCTAATACTAATTAGTAGTTAACTTCATTATTATACTACAACTATAGATTAGTAAGGATTAATATACTAAAGAGATAATATTTATTATTTAATAATCCTAGGCCTCCTATTAGATATAATAATTATTATACTAATAGAGGTTTTAAGCTTTAGTTACTAGTAGTTTAGCCTCTACTTCTAACTGACTACTTCTAAAGCTATTACTAATATCGTGGGCGAAGCTTTAGATCCCCTATTAATAATAATAACCATGGTCTATCCTATTATAAGCTTAATAGTAACGATTAATAGTTCGCACTCTTTTATTACGCTAGCAAAGTTATTACTTTCCCCTTACCTTTATCCTCTTTTAGTACCTTCTGCTACCCTTATAGTTACTATAAACGCTATATCCTATACCTACTAACTATACTACTACTTTCTATTAATATTCTAATTATTTAGAGCCCTCTACTAACTTCCCCTCCTTCTACCTATATTAACTACCTATTTTACTAATCTTAACTCCTATAAAGCCTTTTTAGCGAATTTAATATATTTAGTATTATTTAATACCTTCTAATATTAATACTAACCTCGCTACCTATTCCTCCTTTAACCCCCTCCTTAACGCTTAAATCTACTACCTTTAACCCTCTATTAATATTACTAAATAGTAATAACCTGAGATAATAGTAATAAGCCCTAACTACTTACTATAAGAGAAAGGCAGTAATAAGCCTCTATTACCTACTAAAGTAAATTACCTTAATCTTAACTACCTACCTTAATTATTATAATAATATAATATCTATATTATTATAAGGTTATGCATAGCTTTCAACTTTATAATTTTAAAATATAATAAGCCCCGACTGCTTATGTAAGATAGTTTTAGAAGGATTATAGCTTTAACCTTTTATAATTACTACTAGATTAGGTTTATCTATAGTTACTAAAAGTTAACCTTCGGACTTTTGGCTACTACCTCCCCACCTCTCCTCTCCTCCCCCTCTCCTACCCTCTCCTCTATCTAAATAACCCCTCTCCTACCCTCCTACCTTTTATAACTTTACTACTTACAATATTATAACTTTATAACCTTAACTTCTTAGCTTTATCCTACTTATATTATATCTATTATATCTAAGTTATAATAAGTATTAAAAACCCTCTAGTAGTAGCTACCTTACTAATAGCAAAGGTCTAGTAGATCTATCTTAATTAGCTTATACTAGTAGCGCTTATGTTTCTAAAGTAAAAAGGTATATACTAAGTCTTTACTAAAGACTACCTAGATTAGTTAATTATAATTAGTTAATTATATTATTAAGACCTTAGTTCTTCTTTAACTTTCCCCTTCTTATCTCCTTCTAAACCAATCTTATTTATTACTTTAGATCTATCTAGGAATATTAATCCTAGCTAATAAATAATTAATAATCCCCTCTTTAGGATAACCCCTCTTTAGGGTTAATAAGATCTAATAAGTAAGTAAGTATCTAAATCCCTCCTCTAAGTAAGTATTTTAAACCCCCTCCTCTTCTAAGTAATCCCTTTATTAAGAAGGTCCCTTTTTTAAGGAGGTCTATTAAGTAATCTTTTAAACTTTCCCCCCTTCTTTAACCTTTCCTCTTTTTAACCCTTCCCTCTAAGTAATTCCTTTATTAAGAAGATCCCCTCTTTAGGGAAATAAGCTAAGTAATCCCTCTTTAGGTCCCCTCTTTAGGGAAAGAAGTAGTCCCTTCTAAAAAGTCCCCTTTTTAGGAAAGTAAATAAATAAGTATTGAGTAACTATATAAAAGAAGGAACTAAGTTATTAATAAGAAAGAGATTAAGTAATAGTAACTATAAGTTACCTAATATAAGGACTAAATACCTAAAGCTATAGCTTAGGGATAATACCCCTAATTAAGGTATAAGAATAAGCCTAATTATTATATATAACATCTTAATATATCTATTACTCCTTCATAATAGCTAATAATATTAATACCTCGCTTATCCCCTCTCCTTTCTCTTGACTTTAATATTAATTAGTAATCCTAATCCCTTATAATTTTAAAGCCATTATTCATTATAAGATATATAGTTAAGTTAAGTCCTTTAATACTAAAGAGACTAACTAAGCTAAGATTGCTAGCTATATTACTTATTATACTAGTAAGTATCTTAAGAACTATATCTAAGGCTGCTAACTATAGGCTAACTTTAAGGAAGGCTTTAAGTATAATATTAAGATGTTTAACTATATAAATAATTATATTATTAAAGCCTTATAGAAAGTCCTTATTAATAGTAATATATCTATTATTTATAATAGTAGTTAAATTAAGGAAAACATTACTAATATTACTCCATAATCTGATTTCTACTTATAAACTACTAAGAACTTCAATTTAGTTAAGTTATAATATCTAATAATTATTAGAAGGTATAGTAAAAACCCTGCTTTCTTGATAGAGATTATATAAGAAGTTAAAACCCCTCTTTTTCTTATTATTACTACTCCTATATAATAATACTAAAAGCCCTCTATTACTCCTATTAAGTTCGGAATTACCCCGCAGCCCCTTCGCAAAAGGACTATAATAAATTCACCTAGTTCGCAAGCATAATTCGAGAAATACTATATAGGCATTTTAACCTATACCCTCTACTAGTTAAGGAAAATAATATAGGAACCCTATATATTCCTACTACTCGTAAGTAAACCCTTATATAAAGTTAGATACGCGCCGCACTAGGGCTAATTATATCGGAGCTAAACGGGCTACTAAGGCTCTTATAGCCTAGAAACGCCCTCGCTAAACCTTCTAGCAAGGTACTATAAAAGCTACTATATAAGATAACTCCTTAACCTAAAAGGTTAACCTTCTAGTAAGGTGCTAAAGGTGCTACGAAAGCTACTATATAAGATAACTCCTTAACCTAAAAGGTCGACCTTCTAGTAAGGTGCTAAAGGTGCTACGAAAGCTACTATATAAGATAACTCCTTAACCTAAAAGGTTGACTTTCTAGTAAGGTACTAAAGGTAAATATTACTATATAAGAGGTAACTCCTTAACTAAAGAGGTCTTTCCTAAGAGGTTCTTATAGTTAGAAGTATAAGAAGCTCTGCAATAAGTAGGGCCTTATACCTCTCCCTCTTCCTTATCCTTATCTCTTAACTATATTAGTATTAAACCTTATATATAAAAACGCTAAGCCTGCGCGAGGTATACCCTTTAATACTAATAATATATAAGAGCTTACTAAAGATTTTAATATTAATATAATTAATAAAACCCGCTCCTTCTTTAATTACTCTATTATATATAGAGAGTATACTTTAATATAGCCCTTAAGAGGGCTCTTATTAATACCCCTAGAGGGGATACTTATTATTATACTATAGCTAAGTAAGCGGACTTAGTAATAGAAGCTAGGCGGGTTATTATATACCCTATAGAGTAGCCCTTCTTTAAGTAAGTCTTCTATACTATTAAGGCAGAGGTAGCCTAGGCCCCTTAGGGGAATATTAGTAAGTATAGCTTGCGCTAACTAATAGAGAGAGCATTACTAATAATAGTATAGTAAAGATAGTAACGACTTCTAGTAGATAAAGCGGTAATAGAGGCGGTAGTAGTAGCGCGGGTAGTGCGCGAGAGGAAAAGTTAATAGTTTTATAGTCTATTAAATAATTAAAAACCACGTTATTATTAATATAAAGTTAAAGATCGTGAGGCTATCTAGTAGGGCACGTATAAGTATAGCTATAGTTAGGAAAGTTATAATCAAGTGACCGAAGGCTATATATTATTAGGAGGCGCGGAGTTAGAAGGTCTATTGCACTTGAGTAGGTAAAATCACTATGCAGTGGCCAGAGGCCCTATTACTCCTATATCCCCTATATAATAGCCTACTTATACCCCTCTAGATTAACTACCTAACCCTTTTTATTCTAAAATACTAGGAAAAATACCTAAGGTCTTAAGTTTATAAGACCTATAAGTTAGAACTAGTAGGCCTAATTCCTACCAAATAAGATCTCTTTATTATATTAAATTAAGAGTCTTACTAAGTTCTATAATAATAATAACCTTAAGTATAGTAATAGGAATATAGATATATTAGATTTAAAACTCTTTATTTTTAAGAATTATTATACTAAAGCTAGTATATCCCTATAGTGGTAAACTAAAGCGTTTTCTCTTATATTGAAAGGAGATACCTAAGAGTACTATTTCTAGTATATTACTACTAGGATAGGATAAGATAGACTTAGCTGCGCAACTTTTGGAAAACTCCCTTAGCGCACGGACCCGTTATAGGAAGACTATAGAGTAGAGCGTAGAGGAGAGGAGTATAGCAGACTTTAGTATAGTATATATATTATTACGATTAGTACCTTAATAATCCTATACCTCGTCTTTAAGTATTTTCTTAGCGAATTAGCGCCTAATTTAGATAATCTCTTTTAATTAGATCTACGAATTATTCTATATATCTTTTAAGCCTACTCTTAATATTCTTACTTATTTATAAGTAGAGCTATATTATTTATTATCTTCCTAGTTCCTATTAGTTCTAGCCCTTTCTATTAATACCTAGAGGCAGATCCTTTTACTCTTTTTAATAGCTTTTATAAGCTTCTTAGAGAGTTAGGTGCCTTTACTATGTCTATACGTCCCTACTATTAATATATATATACATATATAATTAATCTACTTTAAATATAATAATAACTTAAGAAATTTATAAGTAATAAATAATAATAATATAAATAATAATAAAAACGCAGTTTAAAGAGAGGAAGATATTTATAGACCTACCTTAGTTCTAAGGAAATAGTAATAGCTATACTTTCTTATAGAATTAAGGTAGGAATAATATAGACCCTGAAATCCTCCCTTTCTCTCTTTATTTTATGCTATTAGTAGGTTCTAGCGAGTATATTCCTTTCCCTATCCCCTTATATATTATTATAACTACTATTATTTAACTAGCAAGTTATAGCTAATATAGCTACGATAGCTATATATAATACTAATATAGAGATTAGTAGTCTTACTAAGCTAATAAGTATAGCGATAGTAACTAGATTAGTAACTAGAGACTAATAAACCCCTTATTATTATAGCCCTAAGTACTAAAAGCGACGTGCTAACTTTAGAGAGATATTAATATAGTAAAGCTGCGAATTCTTCTAAAATAAGAGCGTTATTAGGTAAACCCTTCTATATTAAGTAATAAGACTTAAAGTAAATTTATAATAGCCTAGAGTAATAAGATTAAAGTTACTAGACCTTTTTTATATTAATTTAGTTATTTAGTTTATACTATTTCCTTTTTCGTTTTATTTAAAGAAAGTTATAACTACTTATTTTATTTTTCCATTTAGAAGATATTATAATAATAACTTTACTTTATTAACTATAATACTCTATTACTTTAACTATATAATATTAACTTCGATATTTATAGACCTATAAGTATTATATCTTCTTCTTCCTTAGCTAACTTAGATACTAGATCCTCTTCTAATAAGGGGAAATAGCCTAAAGAGAGATTTATAAGAGCTTTATTTAGCGAGATATAACCTTATACTATAAGATAGCTAGCCTCTAATAATAATATAGATAGGTTTATAAATCCTATTTCTAGGATAGGAGTAATACCCTTAAGCACTCTACGTTCCCCTAAAGGAAGTTATACTAATTAGGATATTATAGCCCTTACTAATCTCTTTATAAGACGTCCTACTATTATAGTAATAACTCCCTATTTAACTAGAGCGCCTAAGTTTATAGGTACTAATATCTCTAACTTTATTACTAACTATAAGAGCCTTTTAAAGCTTTGCTATAAAACTAATAAAGATATAAAGAACGAGGTCTATATATATAGCTCTAGTAACTATTAAGATATAGTAAAATCTTATATTAGTAAAGCTAAGACCTAGAAGGAAGCTAAGGAGAAACTCCTATACTAGTTCGGATTCGTAGACCTAAAGTCTTATTAAGACCTTAATAAGGACCTTTAGAACCTAGTTATAGGATCTTATATTAAGGATAATAACCCTTCCTAGGTTATAGCGTTAATTACTACTATTTAATAGCTTTAATAGAGAGCTATCTAATATAGAGACCTAGAACTTACTAATACTAAGCTTATTTATATTACTTATTACTACTTTTTAGAGAGGGCTATAAGAGCTATAGCCTAAAGTCTTAGATACTACCCTACTAAGGTTATTTAAAAGTAATAAGGTATAGTAGAAGACGCTCTAATTAAATAGTTTACTACCTACTAGGAACTTTAGTAGTTATCTAGCCTTATTAAGCCTAAACTAATAATAATACTTTAAGTCCTTATAAAGATAATTCTAATAAGATAGAGGGCTAAAGCTAAGGAACCCTCTATAGCCTAGACTACTAGCTTAATTATTAACTCTTTTATAGAGAGCTTTAGGACCTTAAATATTAATAGGGCTAATTATAAGATAGATATCTTAACCCTTATTAAGAGAGTTACTAGCTAAGGAGATAATACCTTTAATCTAAATACTATAAAAGCTACTAAACCTTATAAATAATAATCTTAGGATTATTTATAGACTTAATACTAGTAATAATAGTACTTTTACTTATAAGCTAGATATAGGGATTACTAAGGAGGATACTAGTAATACTAGAGATTTAAAAGAGGTGGAGTAAGAGGAGGCTATAGAGGCTTTTAGTAAGATAGACTACTATAGTTTATACCTTTCTAGGCTATAGGGGCCTGCTGGTATTATAGAGCTATTAACTATATTATTATTAGCTACGTTAAGTATCTCGAGGCTAGCTAGAATAGGGTCTACTACTATATATCGCCCTATTACTTTATTAGCACCCTAGATATAAGTACTAAGGTTAAAACAGGTATTATTAATAAAAGCTATAACTATAAATTAACTAATAGCTAGATGATTTTAAAGTATATCCTAATTAATAAGGATACCTTTATATACTATATAGTTACTATAAGTAAGTTAGTATAATAGTAGTAGCTAAAGCTTCTAGAGGAGGTTATAAGAGTTATTAGTTATAATAAGATACGCCCTAAACTATCTATTCGCTTTGCGAATTTATTAAAAGATATTACTTAATTATATAACTTTATAGATATAATATTCTTTAGCTTTAAGCTAAAGAACTAGTATATTAGCCTAGTAGAAGGTATTATTACTATAGAAAGAGGGAAAGCTAGAGGTTATTATATAGAACCTTATAATACTTATTATTACTAAGCTCCCTAAATAGCAAACCTACTTATAATTTAAGACCCTCTTATTTAAATTACTTAGAGAGTTATAGAGCTCCTAGATAATAAGGAAGATACTAAAGACGCTATATTACTAGACGCCCCTAAGGAATAAGTTAAGTAATAGAAATAGGATAAATAAGATAAGCCTCGGATTTAATATAGTAATTTATAGACTAGCTATACTCTTACTCTTAAGCTATATAATAAAAGAGTAAATAGGAGGGTAGCTATCCCTAAAGCCTTCCTTTATTAGACCTAGCCTTATTAAGATAGAATAATCTATAATACTACTAAAGCTATAATTACTAAGTATAAGGATAGATATAACTTAAAGGTATAAGAGGTCTTTATTCCTACTAATATTATACTTCTAGATTAATTTAATAAAACTAGAGAAAGTAATAAGGAGCTATAAAAATAAATAAATTAATAGAATAATAATAAGAACTATTTAGAAGGCTAAGTAACTTTAGCTACTATTTCTATGGACTCGCTTAAGGATTTATAAACTAAGGTAATTTAATTTAACTACTATACGATTAATCCTATCTTTAAGATAGGCGCTATAATAAAAGATTAGGATTTAGTATTACTTCTACTACTAAGATATATTACTATCCTAGACTTTATTATAACCTACTAGTAGATTACTATTACCCTTTATAGCCCTACGAATATATTAATTAGGGGGATTATTAATAGTAGCTCCGCTATTAACCTTATTAGTAAAAGTTATATTAAGCGCCTAAGCTTATAGAGCGATATAGTTAAGATAAATATAGGGATCCGTAGGATTACTAATAGAGAACGGAGAACCTAATTTATAAGCGTAATTATAGATAACGTTTATATTAATAGTAATTAGATTTAAAATATTAGCTTTTTTATTTTCCCTAAAAACGCTTATAATAAGGACTTAGTATTAGGAGCTCCCTTTATCTTAAAGACTTAAATAACGCTAGATTATATATAGAACTAGATTATTAGAATCCTTTAGTCTAGGAATATTAAGATTAATATCCCGCTATTATTTTATATAGGAGACTTAACTACTTAGTTCCTAGAAATTATTACTAAGATAGACTGCTTTATTTCTTCTTAGTATTAATATACTCT
>JAVHLU010002653.1:0-16552 GCA_036785755.1 Colletotrichum ledebouriae
CACCCCCTTAAGAAAACTCTATAAGCTAGAGACTTAGAAGGTTAAGCAATAGTCTAATATAACTACGCATACCTACGTTTTAGCATTCTAGCCTTTCCTAGTTTAGGCCTATAGCTATACTCTTACAATAATTATTTAGGTATAAGAAAGAAGATAGGTCTTAGGTATAGAAAGATAGAGCTAGGGGCTATAAAGAACTATTAAAACTTACCCTTAAGGATAAGCTAAATTAAGAATAATTAAATAAAGTAGTAGAGTCCTTACTTATATATCGCGGGGGAATAAGTACTAGAGAGAGGAAATTAAATAACCCTATTATAGTATTAATAAGGCGCCTAGCGACCGCTAAGGTAGGACTATTAGAACTTATAGTTAGATATAGTTATTAGTCGGATAATTAAGATATAACCTTGAGTCTAGGTATTTATATAGCCTAAGGTAATAATAATATAAAAAAGTAGCGGGATAACTAATAGTATAGCGATATGTATAAATTCCTATTAAGTAAACGCAAGGTTAATAATTACTAAACTTAATACTTAGCGAATTAGTACTAAACGTACTTAATCTTAGATAGAACTCTATATAACTTATACTAGGGTATTTAATACTAATGCCTTATATATTCGGAAGTTACTAATATATATAAGGAAGCTTATAATAAGGCTAGCTATTATAGGCTAAATATAACACGCTAATGGCTAGTAAGTAAGGTTTTCTAGCTAGAGATATTAACTAATATTATTAATTATATACATAGCTATTAGCCTTATACTAGTATAGGACTGCGAAAACTACTATATCTAGACTAAATAGTATTAATATTAAAGCTTTTATGAGTTATTAGGATTAACTACTTAGGCGCGCTATTAAATATCAAAATTAGTAAGGGGCTATATATATCTACTAATCTAGATTAACTATTTAAGCTGATTCTATTAGGGTTAACCTATAAAAATAGCTATAGCTAGGGAAGCGATCCCTTAGTTAGAAGTATAAATAGACTTTATTAGTATATCGCTTTAAGTTATCTATTTAGATACTAGAGGAGTATTTATATCTATTAAGTTTAAAACTATAATAAGAGCCTATTAGACTAAAGTTATACTAGCCCTAGCTAAGTCTTATACGTTAGTAGGGATAATTAAAACCTATATCTAATTAGTTATTAACCTTATTATAAAGCGGATTCTAAGCGGGAAATTCCCCCTAGAGGACTAGGATCTATATTATATAGAAGTACTTAGGGATATTAATACATAATAGATACTAACTATAGGATATTTATCTATAGAGATCCTAATAGAATAAGAGATAATAGGTTTAGTTATTAAACTATGAGTCTATAATAATATTCCCTAACTAGAGGTACTAGCTAATATAATAATTACTTATATAGCTAGAATAGATTATAAGAGAAGAGTAGTAATAAGTATATAAGATATATAGAACGCTACTTAATTAGCTAAGTACGAATAATAAGAGATAATCCTATTTAAATATAGTAATCTAGTTATACTAGCTTAAGATAGAAAGCCCCTGAAATTTAAGCCTTATTAGAGAGGTCTATTTACTATTTAATATTAAGTTAGTTAAGTTATATACTAGTTAGCATAGCTAGATAGAACTACTATACCTTATAATAGATATTAGGACTAGTTAAAGGTATTTTCCCTATAAAAGGGATATCTATAATTAAATACTAATTTAATATTACTATTCTTATAACTATTAAGGCGATAATAAACTAGACCTTAGAGACTTTAAGGTTAGATAGGTTATACTTTTCTTATTAAAACTCCTTCTATAATAGGCGTTCTTATCTAATTTACTTAAGGGGTTCCTTCTATTTATTTATTAAGGGATTTAGCGTATAAAAGGGAATTTTCCTATTTAGAACGACTAATTAAATTTATTTCTCCTATAATAATTTTCTCTTTTTACTATCCTACCCGTTCTCTCTCCTTAATATCCCTTACTTTTAGTATAATAATACTATATTAACGCTTAATATAATAAGTCCTAGTAATAAATAAGATCCTAAACCTTTATATTTTGTTTTAGTTTAGAATATATACTTATAATTAGTAGTTATAAATCTCTTAATTATATTAAGGGAAACCTAACTGCTCTTAAATAATCCTATTAATATATTAATCAGTATAAGTAATAACCCTTCTAGCGGAGCTAATATCTTCAAGGATAATCCCTACCTTATATATCGCTATTCTTTAATATTAATAGGTATTACTAGAAAGTAAATAGAACGAAATTATCCTAGTACTAGAACGTGAGGTTCTAAGAACTATAGCTAGTAGGTAGAGTAATATATTACCTAGAAGAATAATAATAGCTTAACTTCATATATATAGGATAACTTAGCTAATAATAAATTCTCTATACTAAATAGCGATACTAATTTAAATAAGGAACCTACTAGGAATATACTAGAGCAGGCTTATAAAGCTATAAGGGCTATATTAATCTAATTAACTAATATTATTTATTTTAGAGAAGTAGTAGAATATATTTTTAATAAAGGTATAAAAATCGATCTTAAATCCTAGGTAGAGAAGCCTATTTTAAAAACTACTATTAGGATTTCTAATAACCTAAATTATTAAAAGATTAGAGGATTAATCCCCTATAATAGAGAACTAATTAATAAAACTACGTTATAGGTATTCGTAGTATATATTATTGCTTTTAATAACTAATAGGATTACTTATTTAGGGGTTAGAAAGACTTAAGAGATACTCTAGGTATAATAGCTATAATTATATATTACCTTTAGGAAGACGTTACTATTACTAATTTAGCTATCTTAGGCGTCTATATTATAAAACTCTATTATATTAGATATTAGAGCCTGCGTGCTAGAACTAAAGGTATATTTATTCGTTCTCTAGCCCTTAAGAAGGATATTACGAAGCTAAAGATAATAAACCTTAGTTAAGTTTTTAAAGAAACCGTAGTAGTACTAGCTCCTCCTATTATTAATTCCCCTAACTTAACTATAGTTAATAAGCCTAGTAGAGAGATCGCTAGTAATAAGCTAACTACGCCTAGCGAGCCTAAGGGTAATAACTACTTATAGTTTTAGCGCGATCTAAGCGTTAGATAGCTAGGAGTAGCTTCTATTCTAATTATAGTAATTAATAAGGATATAGGTTTACTAACTAGTAAGTTAATATTTCCTAGTCTAGTGCTAAAGTATAGATCTAGATTTAGCTAGTTTAACTTCCCTATATATAATTAATCCTTCTAGTTAGGAACTAAATTTACTAAGCTAACTAGTTATACTAATTTAGCTACTCCTCTAGATATACTTAACTAACTAGCTAACCCTGCTATACTACCTAATACTAAGGATTTAGCTATTCCTCTAAAGACTTTTAAGCTACTTAATAACCCTATAGTAAGGAGTACTAATATTAATATTGCTAAACCTCTAAAGGATATTAATTAGGTTAAGAACTATAGTTATTTAAATAGGGATATTAATTTTATAGCCCCTTTATTAGTATTTAAGTTAATTAAAACTCTACCTAGTAATCTTAGATCTAAGAGAATCTCTATTAAATTTAAATTAACTTATTATTAAGCTAATAATCCTAGGCTACTTAATAATAATAATCGCCCCTACTAGCCTAAAGTTAAACCTAGAGTAGGAATAATAGGATTAGTATAAGATTTCTTACTTTAGTCTATAAGTAGTTCTAACTATAATAGATCTATTATATCTATTACTAGATCTAAGGAAGGATATATTAAGGAAGAGAAAGCTAAAATCTAATAAGAAGCTAAAAAAGTAATTAGTTTAGCTCCTACTAAGTACTAAACTAGGATTAAACTTTATTAGATATAGGAAGTAATACTAAAATATAAAATAAACTATATATTAGGAAAATATAAGTTTATTAAAAACTAGGTTAGATAGCTTAAGGAGATTAAGGCTATAAGAACTACTTTATTATCCTTAGTATTTATTACCCTATATAAATATAAGTTAGTAACTAGTAGAGGCTCTATATTAAAGTAATTAAAACTCTTTTAATTAACTAATTATATACTAGTATAGCCTAAGAGGGATAGGGAACTAAAATAAGTATAGGTTCTATTATAAATTAGTAATAGGATTAAAATAGGATTTAGAATAGCTTTAGGTAATTAAAACTAGTTTATCTACTTCTTCTTATTAATACTATTAGGGGTAATAGGGTTATAATTAGATATATATATATAGTAGGAACTAACGGGTTAGAGATTCCATTTTAGGAGATAACTATAGAAGGTCTATATTAGGTATATTTAGCCTAGCTTAGTATTAGAGCAGAATTTAGGAGAATTAACCCCGCTTATATACTACTACATCCGCCCGAACTAAGAGGCACATTCTCGCACACCTTCATCAAGCCGCAAACTACCTCAGGAGAAGGTGGTCCGAGCCAAGGGACCGGTTTGGCTGCGTCCAACCTGGGCGCCTTATCCAAGTGTTACACCGGGGCGTCGGATATGCACGCACAGGTACCCGCCACCCTTGAATCGCAGCACAGGGGCGCGGCCCAACGGCGAACGATCCGCACCTAGTGTAGGTGCCCTGTGACGGACGGCGGACCCGGGCCCCGGTTTTTAACAGGTAATCGGAGCGGGGCCCGGGTTCGTGTAGCTGGTCGGCGTCGGCCAGTACGGCTGGAAGAGGATGCCCGGGTCCGTTGATTTGTACGCGCCGGGGAAGGACACGCCGGAGGGGTTGGTGCTGCCGCCGCCGGACAGCGACACCTGGGCGCAGGCAATGTAGAACTGGGCTCCGCCTTCGGTCGCCGCGGCGTGCAGGGCGAGATGTTCGACGCGGACGAGGTACTCTCCGTTCGCAAGACATGAAGGGATCTTCGTCGACAGGACCTGGGAGTCTTTTGACACGAGCGGAGTCAGCTTACCACTCACGACTCGCACACTCTCCACAAAGCGTGGGAAAACAAGGTTCGTTTACTTTAAATCCCTTCTGCGCGACCCAGGAAAGTCGCCCAATAATTCCTGCTTTTCTGGACAGATGACCAAGGGGAAAAAAAAAAAAAGGATACTTACTGAACGATGCCCACTCCAACCCACTGCTCGTGATCGTCGGCCTCTCGTGGTAGATCTTGAACCAGACGGCCCCGCTGCCGTCCCAGGTCGCCGCCGTCTGACCAGACGGCACCTTGGCCATGTAGAAGCTCGCGGGTCCGGGATGACTGACGACCCCGTTGGCCGCGAACCCGATCGTCGAGCCCGCAGTCACCGGGAGGGTCGTGACGGTGCCCCTGTCTTTGGCATCGGCCTCGTAGCACCGGATTTGGCTAGAGGAGACGCCGTCGGCAGGGCCGTTTGTGAAGAAGTTGAGCGTCTTGCGGACATGCTGCCACTCGGGGTAAGTCGTGCCGCCGTAGACGAGGCGGCCGAAGGTATCTAGGGCAGATTCGAGTCAAACGGGCTTCAAGTCGCCAGGTGTCCAGGCAGGTGTTCTGCATCTGAGGTGATGGAAGGGACTCACAATGGGCCTCGGCTGACGCAGCTGCCAGCACAGCAACAAGAGTCGACGAAAACTTCATGATCAAAATTGGAGAAGCCGGGTTTGTGTCACCTCTGTTTGGATCTGGATTTGCACTGCTGAAAGAAAATCTCATAAAGAACTGCAAGCTATATCGGGAGGCATCATCACTTAAATACACCTTGCCCCCTGGGTAGCCTTAGATATGAAGACCATTCCCAACGCCGCGCATCTCCTTCCGTCGACACTTGAACTTCTAGCCGAACGAAGACGCGCCAATGTTTTGATATCAGAGACAGTTGGCTTTCTTGACGCCGGCGAAAAATTAGGTCATATTCCACGAATCTCCGTTGCCAATCCCTTGCCCGGCCGGAGTGCTGCCTCCGAGGAGGAACGTTGCGACCCCTGCCGTCCATCATGGGGTTCCGCCAAGACCACCAGGTGGATGTATCAGACGGAATGAACTGCTCACGCGTCCTATTTCGGACCTGTCTCCGCGTTTCTCCCTCCCTCGCTGGGTGATCTATATTACATGACATCCTTCTTCCCACTTTTCGGTTCATCGTGTGCGCTACTAGCCCGAGTGGTCAAGAGCCTCTATCAGCAGTTCCGTGAAGCGCCGGGGATATCAGCAGTACAGGTGCGAGACCTCCAAGGGCAACGAAGACGCTGAAGATGTGGTGCGATCTCAATCTCGGCGCTCGTCGGCTATGTCGTCCGGGAATGCAGTAGTGTCAGTAAGGGATTGATCTTCTCGAAATATCAGGCTGCATCAGACTGAGCATGGAACCGAGTCCACGGCGCACACGCAATTGAATGAAAGGAGCCGCCAATGCATTCGCATAGGTACAAAGTTGAGCCAGCTAGAAACGTAACCATTTACAAGAAGGGAATCCGCTATTTTATGCCTTGGCCAGAGAGAACCAACCATGTACAACGATTCCATGCGGCATCTAGCCCCACGAAGGCTACGTCGAGGTTCCTTGATCCCAAACTCCACGAAAGCCTAAGAGTCCAACGCATCCGCATCTTCGCCGGATGATCCTCCGGAAAGATCGTCGTCGCCAGCATCCTCTCCGTCATCGTCGGCATTCTCTCCACCGTCGTCTCCACCCTGTTCGCTACCAGAACTCTCTGACTCGCTCTCAACTTCTGCGGCGTTGTTCTGAGCCTTCAGACTAAGCAGCCTGCCGTATCTTCTCGCTTGATGCTCGCTCACGTGGCAACGCACTCTGCTGAACGCCTTGTACCTCGCCTCCTCGTCTGTCATGGGCGCCGGGGAGCTTCTGGGCCAACCGTCTTCCGGCTCATTTCCGTCCATTGCATCCCAGGAGAACTTGACGCCCGCAAGATGCAGAATCTCTTGCATACTCGCGAGAACCTCCTTGTCGAGGCTGGGCCAGAAGTACTCGGTCTCGCGAATAGCTTCCATGCGATGCCGGATGCCGTATCGGTGGCGATCCATTGCCTCGTCTTCGCCGTGCAAAGACACCTCTTTGAGGCGGGGAAATTCTCCGGACAAGACTGCGTCTGCGAAGTTGAGGAGGCTGTGTGCCAGGTGCCGGTTGACGTTGGTGATTCGCAAGGACACGAGGGTGCGGGGGAGCAGCTCGAGCAGTCGAGCTCCGCCTTCGTCGGGCAAGACGGTGTTGCAGCGCTTCATTTGCGACGGGAGTGGGATGGTGTGTACTCCGCCGGTGGGTGTCGCCATGGTCACGCTGACTGTTCCCAACCACATGCTGGAAATGCCGAGGATCGAGTCTTGGCCGAGCTGAAGGGTCTCCAGCTTAGTGAACTGGCGGAGAGACTCGATGACGGCCGCTTTGGTTCTTCCGCGGGCCTCATCCTGTCCGTCTGCTGGAGTCAAGTACCAGAAAGCCTCCCACATTGCCAACTCAAAAGGGCGCAGCTCGAGGTGCTTCAAGGTCTCCCTGTGATCGTGGCCCAGGATCTGAATCACCTGAGAAGGAGTACAGGAAGGATGAGGATCGGTTGCGATGGCAAGGAACTCGGAGATGAGCTGGAACTTGCGAATCTCGCCGCGACCGAGGACGAAAGTCTCGAGTCCCTCGACGCTCGCCAGCAGGACATCGACGTCGTACGCCTGCAAGGCGCAGTTGATGAGGCGCAGAGACTTGACGTTGCGCGTGACCTGTCGCGCAGTTTCCGTCTTTTCGTAGTCGGAGATGCCGCCGATGCCATGGATCTCGAGCGCTTCAAGATTAGGGCATCGCTCGAGAAGCGTCTGGGTGTGACGAAGGTCGTAGCTACCAGCCCAATCGTGGCAGTCGCCGCGGTAGACAAGCGTGAGGCTTTTGATGGAATCGTAAGACGACTTGCCGCGCTCGGCCAGAGTGACCATGAATCCGACGTGCTTGTTGAGGGGTTGCTCCATCGTGACTTCGAGGTGCTCCAGGTTGACGAGTCTGTTGAGGATGCTCGGGAACCAGTCATACCAGATAGCCATAGTGGTACGCCCATCCTTGTCCGTCTTGCTGCTACCCATAAGCGCAATCGGGGTCAAGTTGACTTCTAGGTGTTTGACGGATTGGGCGAGGTCGTTGGCACCACGGGAGAGGCTACGTTTGCTTCCATCGCTGACGCTGCGGGAATGGATACCAGCGAGAGTTGCCAGCAAGCGGAACATGGACTTCTCGCGCGTGGGGTCGTCTTCCCAAAGACCGTTGCGAATAGTCAGATAGTCGTAGCTCAAGTAAAGGTGATGGAAGATGTAGGGCCTTGCGAGGTGATGAAAGCGGAAGCAAGTCTGTGAGAACTTCATGATGGCGCGGACATCAGCGAAGTCTGTGTGGACAGCACTTCTATCTCGCACGATGCAGTGATGGCAGAGGAGCTCCAGAACGGAGAGGATGACATCGTCCGGAAGGTCTGTAATCTGAGTCTTCGGCTCTCTTGTGGCCAGAGGAAGTTGGCTCTTCATCTCGCCCCAAGAAGCTGCGAGATAATCCATCGTATGATATTGCTGAAAGCAGTGCGCGGTGTTCGCAGTAGTAGAGCAAAGGAAGTCGGGTGCTGACGCGTGAGATGGTGAAGCCAGGTGATTGCTAGCCTGTTGGATCAAAAAGAGTGCTGCCACTTGAAGAAGATGAGATCGAGAATAATCAGATTCGACCGGAAGAAAACTAACCTGGTAAAACCGCGTCCAAGGAGATGAATCAGTAAGAATGCAGGCGGCCGATCGCTTAACGTTTGTTGTCTTGACGAGAAGCAGGCTCTGTAGCAGTGCCAGAAGATAGTTCTGTGGGTGTTTTATTTGCAGAGTTGCAGAGTTTTCTTTTTGAAGATTAAATGAAGGGAAGAGTAAGGCGGGCAATCAAAAGAAGAAGGCACGGTGAGATAGCCAAAAACAAAGTGAACCAGAATCACCTCAGGCAGACCACGTGACAGAAAGACAGGCAACAAAAGCCACAGAAGGAAGGAGTGAGCTTTTTTTTAACAGGTTCAGACCTTCCTGAACTTTTGAAAGAAAGATAAGCTTCCTAGTGACTGATTACGGACCAGGTAGAGGACGACCATGTCTCTGGGGACAGCGTATAAAACTTGGTGTTTATTTCCTAGTTAATACCTGATACTCTATTGGGCCTTGTTAAAACAAGCCTCTATAAGCCAAGTAAGCAAATATCTGCTTGAGTTCTAGTTAAGTTTACAACCAGACAGTAGACATGTAGTGAGACGTTGCAATTGCATTAGTCCGCAACGGAATACCTACGCAAGTAGAACTTGTGGAACCAAACCATGCCCATGACTTCACGAGATTGATGGTCTGTTGGATTGGCTACATGTCTTAATAAAGATCCGTCTGCTATAAAATAGCTGTGTACATGGTCGACGCTGAGTCTTCCTACTTAGAGGCTGGTCAAGTCGGTCTTTCTGTGGTAATCTCGCGAATGTCCCGGGAGTCACTTTGGAAGCACGTCTACCGAGAATGGCACATGAAGCATAAAGTGGAAATCGCGCCTTTTGACTGACCCGGGAACCAGGATTCAGCTTCCGAGCTTGCCTGAGAAACACGCTATTTATGCTTGACTACACATATGACGCTCTGCTATGTGTTCATCGCTCGCCTTACAGTAACTCAACCCCGACTTAGCTTTCCGGACGGGCCATCAACTTCCCCCGGACCCATAGGAAGTGACGATCAAGCCGCCAAGTATCATAAATCATCCACCAGCAAGTGGGATGAATGCAACCCTAGCCCCGTCACACTCAGGCCGAGCCAAGGCCACATCCGACGAACTTGCGCATCTGAACCCTTAGATCTGGAATCCTTGTCCACGCCGCGACGGATTGATCGACTTCACGCATCGGGCAATGATATTCACTTTACTGCAGGTAAATACAAATCTGATGCATCAATTTATTATTCCTATCAAACACAATCCCGACAGCATTCCCAAGCTTCCGAAAACGAACCCAAGACAGGTCAGCCAAAAGCCGGTGAAGTCTTTCGAAATTCATTCCATCATCAATTAAAATAGTCCGCTCGCTAATCTTCAATACGAGAAGATGCCAGCTCCTTCAATTGTGCAAGAACAAACAGCATCAGCGAGGGCACTCTCTATAACCAGACGCCGTCGTTGACGGAACGTCTTCTAGTCATTCGTGCCTCTGTCCTGCTTTTCTATATCTCTCAACCGGAGCTGGGTGACACGCTTAGGCGCCGTTGCCGTTGTATGCAATCAGGTTGGGGCTGCCCCTGAGGGAGCCGGTGATCTTGCCAGAAGTACCGAGAGCCTTGAGGCGGGAAGCGATGGAGGCAGGAGTGCTCAGGCCTTCGACGGACTGGAGGTAGTTAACCAGTCCGGCAACGTGAGGAGAGGCCATGGAGGTGCCGGAGATGGTGTTGGTGCGGGTGGTGGAGCCGATCCAGGTGGAGAGAATGGAGGAGCCAGGGGCGAAGATGTCGACGACGGAGCCGTAGTTGGAGTACGAGGCAATGGCCCAACTGCTGGTGATGGCACCGACAGTAATGGCGTTGACGGCGTTGGCAGGGGAAACATTGGCGGCGTTCTGGGCCTCGTTACCGGCAGCAACGACGGTAGTGACGCCGGCACTGTAGGCTGAGTTGATGGCGGTGGTCCAGGCGGTCGACGAGGGACCGCCGAGGGACATGTTGATGACAGACTTGCCGGCGCGGCCCTTGCTGGTGATGTCGTTGACAGCCCAGTTGTAGCCGTCGAGAATGACCGAGGTGGAGGCAGAGTTGCCGATGAAGACCTTGACGGAGATCAAAGAGGTGAGCTTAGCAACACCGTAAGTCGTAGAGCCGATCGTGCCAGCAACGTGAGTGCCGTGGCCGATGGTGTCGGTGTGGGCTCCGCCGGCAGCGTTGTAGCCGAGCGAGGCGCGGCCGCCGAAGTTGGTGTGCGCGATGTTGATACCCGAATCAACGACGTAGGCGTAGGTGCCAGAGCCGGCGGAATTGTCGTAGACGTACGAGGTCGAGCCGGAGGTGCGGTGGGAAATAGTGCCCAGGCCCCAAGGAGCACCGGTCTGGCTCACGATGGCGAAGAGATTCCAGATCTGGTCACGCTCAACGGCGATGACCTATTCTTTTGTTAGTGATACCCCACCGGATTACTTGATGATTATAGACCTTACGTCAGGGTTGGCCTTGATCTCCTCGATGGTGGCATCGTCGAACTTTCCGGCGTAGCCGTGGAATTTGTTGAAGGAGTAGTTGCGCTCGATACCCTCGAAGGCGCGCTTGTCAAGATTGCGGGCAGAGAGCTGATTAACCCAGTCCAAGTGGTTGTCGACGTCGCGAGCTTGGACGCCCTCCTTGAGAGTGACGATCCAGCCGTTTGGAACAGTCTGGACAGTGTAGTCACGCTGCTCGATGGGGGCGGCAAAGCCGCAAGTGGCCGCCACGAGAAGGGCGAAGCGCTTGAAACCAACCATGATGATGAACGATAAACCGAGATGCTGGAGCAGGAGTTGGGCCTCTAAGAGAAGATGCGAGCGTGGTGAGGAGAATGGTATGCCGTTATGGTGGGTTCTCATGGAATGCTTTATACTTCTCAGCCGATATGGCGTTCACGAATATGACCGCCTCCCTCATCTCGATAGATTACAAGAGAATTAGGTTATTCCAGCCCTCGATGATTTCGCACTGCTGTGCACACAGCCATGTCGAGATGCATTCTTCGAGAAGCCGTACGTACCATCGGCCATCCCTACCAACCGCTAGCCACCGCCGCAGGGTCCAAGTCAAGATGGACGACATTGGACTTTGCAGTCGAAGACGCCATGCTAGTACCAATGCGCGAGACAGACTCCATGTGACAATACAAAAAGAGGAAGGAGAGTACAAATGGCGCCATGTGGCGACGTCAACCTACCATGGCAGAAATCTTGTACGACGAGGTCGGAAAGAGGAAGTTGATTGACGAGGATGGTGTCGATACAGCGGCCGACGCGGAGACCTCATGTAGGTCGGACTTGGCAATGCAACAGAGCTATCAGACTGTCGCGGGCGAGGTCGAGGTCGGGGTCGGGCAATAGACGAGGCTTCCCTGGGGGTTCAGTGACTTTTGCCGTCACATGGCCAGGTTCTTGCAGTGAGTTGCAATATACACCCGAGAACACGAAAAGGCAGGAAAACAAGCTCAAGTTGCGGGATTGAGATTGCAACACATTGGGACGATCCCAGCCGTGGGACCTCAGTAACTGCTCGATGTAGTCAGTTGGAACTGTGCGGCGACAATCCCGGCAGTTGATAGAGTTATCCAAGAGCTAAGGGTAATCAGCCACTTAGAGACATCAATCGAGGGGTGATCTCGACGAAACCCACCAATAAGGGGCAAGAGACTATCGGTCGGTAGCAATGTGCCTTGCTGACCAGTACCGTGATTGCAGCGGTAACGTCCAGGCTGGATTATGCATAAACTAAAGGGTCTCCTGGATCACCGCTCTTTCCAAATCTAGCGCATGTTGGTTGACCTGGGGCCGAAGACCCTCATTCATCGATGACAGACAAGGGGTAGCTGCAGTAGCTAGTAGCGTGACTGATGGCGTACTGACAAGCGAATAGCGTAGACATCAGCGATAGCATCAATCTTCTTTTTCGCTTTCGTTCGGCCCCATGCCAGATCTTGCGCCGCCTTGTCCTCGGGTACCAGTCGGACGGCGTTCGGACACACATAATCAGGAGCTTTATGGCGGCACAAATGATACCCCATCCCACATACGGTAGCCAACCGCGGCTGATCGGATGGGGATTGATCCCCGAGCGTCAAGACGATGTAACCCCAACTGAGATATCTCGCCTTCCCCATTAGGAAATGGGCCGTGCTTCGCAACTGGGAGAGATCGGGCGAGACCGGCGTGCTCTGGGGTATTGGGTGCCTTTTCGTAGCTAACGGATGATGATGATGATGAAGGCCCGGAATGGGATGGCGAATGAATCGCGATAGCTGCTGCACATGACTGAAGCGCGATACAACGCAGAGCTGGCGGATAACTCACGGGCCAGGCTTCAATGGTCATTGCCAGGAAGTGCAGCTTCCAGTTTTTTTCTTGACCGGAGGGAGGATTCAGGAATACTTTCAACGGGATGTATTTCGTAATAATGTAACCCAAGAGCATGTAGATAAGAATGCCTGCCGGTCAGGCCTCTTGATTGCTGCTAATGTGTTGTTGAGCATGACAAAAGTCCTGGTTGGCCATCTGCCAACGCAGGCAGAGCAAGCGATCCCTGATGATGGTTGTTCAGGTGGTTGGAAGGGATGAACAGTCCAGCTCATGCGGAGGAGAGATAGAGGAAACAGGAAGGTGGATCCTTGATGCGTCCTCCTTCGTGCAGTGCCTGTTGTTTACCCCGCCACGAATCATGATAAGCCGATTGGCCTAGAGCACATCTGGGCAAGACTGCACTGAATGACGGCGGTTAGACAGATCTAAGCAACGCTTGGCATGTTATGAGTTATTTCGCCCTTTTCAATGACTATCTGTTCTTGTGTATGATGGCGTGAGAGACCCCTGGTTCCTGACCAAGATCCTTGTCTATACGCAGTCAGCAGCCCCTCCGTCACGCAGGTATGTATTCGAATTGGGTTGCCGAGACATGTTTTGCTCAGTTGGGTGGCCACGCTCTCGACTCTTCAGGAGGGATAGACGCTAGTTGACACAGTCTCAAGCCACCAATATCTTCGTCGCGACATTGGAAATAGGACTTTTTGACAACAGGCACATGCGAATTGAGGCAATTCCCGATAAGCTCGGTATAAGATAATGAACCTGGTCGATTGCCTTGCCTCCAGACCCACTCCGCCGTGCAGTTTCCGCCGGCAAGTGGGGGCGCCGAACCCGGGCGGAGCTCAGCGTTGTAGCCAGCGCCGATAACGTCGGATGGTGGTAACAGGTTTTACGTGCTTAAGCGAAGCTGCAAGCTGACATGAGGTGAATTCGGCCAATCGCTGCATGTTAGCATTGTCTTTCTCATACAACCATTACCACCGGAATATGTTATTGCCCTGAGCCACCACTCATGTTGCTTTCGGGCCTCGGCCCTCGAAACAGTCGAGAAGACTCCCACGGCATAGAAAGCGGCCCACATGTCGAGTGTACGCGAGCTGAGGGCCTCCCATACACATTCTCGTGGCGAAGGATGTAGGAGGCGCCACGTCAGCTCAATTTTCATTTTATATTGAAGCAACAGTCTCCATCAAGTGTTCGGCCTGTCAATGCGGCTGTCATCTTTGTCTCGCGTTTCGGGACCATTTCCGATAGACCCGCATCTCCGGTCCGCGACTGCAGCTTTTCAATAGCTTAACCTGTAGCAACGGGAGCATCTTACCGTAATAGTCAAGTCAGAAGACCTACTAATCGTGTTGTTGAGAAACGTCCTATAGGGCCATATTTATAGTTACTAAAGAGCTTATTCTATTATAACGAGAGTAGCTATAACGTGGTCGCTTATAACTATAGTTAGAGGAATAACCTCTAGAAAAAGGTCGCTCTAGAGCTAATATTAGTTATATACTATACTAGGAATACGTAATACTAAAAGTATTATAATATACCCCCCTAGATATAGTAGTAGCTAGAAAAGCGCCTAACCGCGTAGTATCCCTTAAAATACTTAAATATAAAGCAATATATCTATAAATAACCTATTAATAAGCCTATTTATAAAAGAGATAATAAAGTAAAGTTATTTATATTAGGTATAGGTAAAGTATAAATAGTTATAGTTTTTTTACCTTTATAACTATTACTATTATTATTATAATAGCCTTTATTTACTAACTCTTACTAATAGTAATAGAATCTATTATCTCTTATTAGCTTAGGTAGGGTAGCTACTATTATATTAATTTTAAATAAAATAACCTAGCTACCCTCCTACTTTCTTAACTCTTCCCTATATATAATATAATAACTATATATATACCTAACTTTAGTTCTAATAATAACCTTATTACGCGCGCGCGCGTGTATATACTTATATTATATAATAATCTTAAAGCTATTATAATATACTAATATATTTATAAATACCTCCTAAAAAGAAGACTAGTTAAGCTATAGCCCTTAAGAAGGCGCGTGCTACTAAAAGTAAGAATAAAGCTAGGGGTAGAGGGGCGCGCCCTCCTCCCCTAGAGAGTAATAATAAGGTTATATATATATCGTTCCTTCCTATTATTAGTATATAATATATTAATATATTATATAATAAGTAGAAGGAAGTAGAAGCGACCTATAGAGGGTAGCTCTAAGAGTAAGGGTTTATAGCTTAAGAAGCCCTAGGGTTATCCTCCTAAGTAGTATAAGATAATAGCTCCTAGTAAGTTATAATCTTTTTATTATTATAACTATACGTTAGAATATTATTAACCTTATTATTATTATAATTCCTAAGGAGATAGATAAGGAGGAGGGTACTAATAAGGGTAGTTTAAAGCCCCCTCCTAGCCCTCCTCCCCCTAGTAGAGGTATTAAGGTAGAGTAAGTACTCCTATTTAGCAAGTACTACCTTTAGTATATTTTAAGCAAGCTCTTAGGCTTATTAGATAGAAAATACTCGCTTAGTATAGTAGGTAAGTATAACTACTATTATAAGGGTAAGGTACCTTATTAATAGATAAGCGCCCCTATTATTATTATAGCCTACTAATATACTATAAGAGTATAGCTATAGGCCTAAACCAGGAAGGGCTAGAATGCTAAAACGTAGGTATGCGTAGTTATATTAAACTATTGCTTAACCTTCTAAGTCTCTAGCTTATAGAGCTTTCTTAAGGGTATATATATTTACTACTAATTTGCTAATGTTTTACTAATAGCATTAGCTCTATACCCTATACCCGCTATTATTCCTTATAATTACCCCCCCCTCTAAAGCCTTAGTCCCTAAGGCGTACTAATAGGGTAATATAGCTCTATATTATTATAGATATTATTACTAACTATAGGGTAGCATCTCTATACCTTTATTATATTATTTACTCTCGCTCTCTATACTAGATTTAGGTAGTTATAGTAAATAATATATTTTTATCTTCCTAGCGTATTATAAGTATTTTTATATTTTAATTATTACTATTATTTTTTAATTAGTTACTAATAGTTATATAACTATTTAGTAGTATATAACTAGTAATTATTTAGCTTTATTACCTAGTAACTTAAAATATAAATAGGTATCTTCTTTTTAAGGTCTCTAATTTAATTAGAATTTCTCCTCTTTATAATCTTTTTTAATCTAGCTACTTCTCCTATTTTAACGCTTATTTTATAAGCTTTTATTATAATTATTAAGTTCTCTCCTTTTCTCTTCTAATCTTATTTATATCCCTTTCTAGCCTCCTACTAATAGTTCTCTATAATATCTTATATCGCGCGTATAAGTATAGTTCTTATAAAATACCTTTATAATCCTAAGATTCTTTCTAGTAATCTTATTAGTAATACTAATAGTAGCTATCCTTACCTTAGCTATCTTTATAAAATATATTAGGATATTATCTACTTTTACTATATATATAGCGAGTATATAT
>JAVHLU010002654.1:0-16544 GCA_036785755.1 Colletotrichum ledebouriae
TTACCCCTATATAACCCGCCCTATAGTTATTATAGTATTAGCAAAGGATTTTAAGTCTTAGGGACCTCTCCTAGGGTATCTCTAACCTTCCCTTATAGAATAAGGTTCTATAGCTATTAATTATATAACCCCTACGATTACTAGCTAGTCCGCGTACCCTCTCTAATTAGGTCTAGTAGTATAAGTTATTAGCTTATAATCCGCGGATAAGACTTTCTATCGCTTCGGAGGGTTACTAACTATATACTATTTCGCTTATTATAAGCTCCCTTATAACTTAGTATAGGATATACTACTATACTATAATAACCCTAGCTCTAAGCGAGTCCTCTAGGTTAGTAACCTCTCGCTAAACGTTCTCTATATCTTCCCTTACTCTTTAGCGTCGGGTTATTATAGCTACTATAGTTATAATAATATTAGTATACTATAGAGCGCTACGCTAACTAGAGACTAAGGCGTCTCTACCCCTAGAGCTATCTATCTAAAAGGGGCGTTATTTTATACTAGCCCTTATAGCGTTAATAAATACTCTTAAGGTCTCTATATTACCTTATAGAGTAGTAATACTTATCTAGAGGTCTATTAGTAGGTCGCTAACGAACCCTAGCTTCCTTATTAGGGTTAGGAGTATATTATTATATTTTACCTCCCCCTCTATATAGTCCGGCCTCTTAAATAGCCTATCTACTAGGTTTATAACCCCCGACTTATACTCTAGGTTAAAGTTAAACGTTAAGAATTTATATACCTATCTAGTAAGCCTTCCCTAAAGGTCCCGCGCTAACGCGCTAATAACTCCCTTTAGCGCCTAGTAGTTTATTAGGACTATAAACTTTTTTAATATACCTTAAAAGTAGTAAGCCTAGTAGTTTAGGCTTTTAACTATAGCGAGAAGCTCCTATTAGCCTGCTCCCTAATACTACTCGGTATTACTAAGCTTTTATAAATAGTAAGTAACTAGTTACTACTAGCTATTAATATACTATAATAGGATACTAGATATAGCCTTTATAGAAGTATCCGTTTTAACCCTTATTTTATAGGTTAGGTCCTAATATTAGAGAATAGTTGCTAAGTAGAAGGTAGCTTAGAGCTATTTAAAGGCCTATTAGGCCTCTTCTAGCTAGTAAAATTCGCTTCCCTTTTTACTATTCTTACTACCCTTTAGTAGGGATATTATAGGGGCTATAATACCTAAATAGCCTATAATAAACTTATAGTAGAAGTTATAGAATCCTAGGAAGACTTAGATCTCCTAGTAGGTCTTAGGTAGCTTCTATTTAGTAATAGCTTAGATATAGGTTTAGTCTATTAATATACTTTTAGGTATAATAATATACCCTAGGAACTCTACTCGTTATTAGTAGAAATTATACTTACTAAGCTTAGTATATAGCGCTTACTAGTAAAGCCTGCGGAGTACTTAGCGAAGGTCCTTTATATACTACTCTCTTATCTCAGAGTAGATTATAATATTATCTATATAAGTAATATAATAGGTATCTAGTAGCTTAGCGAGCGCTTAGTAAATATATACCTAGAACGTCGCTGGGGTATTTATAAGTCTAAATAGTATAATAGTATATTTAAAGTACCTATAATAAGTCCTAAAAGCTATCTTCTAGTAGTCTTCTAGCTTAATATAGATATAGTAGTATATATCTTAAAAGTCGATCTTTAAGATCTATTTTACTCCCTAAAGCCTATCTAATAGCTCGCTTATAAGGGGAAGTAGATATTAGTTCTTTAGTATTACCTTATTAAGGCCTTAATAATCTATATAAAGGTATAAGGATCTATCCTTCTTAGGTATAAAGAGAATAGGGGCGCCTGCCTCGCTTATTAAGGGTTAAATCCGCCCTATTACTTAGTTATTAGTAATATATTAGTAGAGCTCCTCTAGCTAGTACTTATTTAGCGGGTAGATAGGCCTATATAGAGGTTTCTTCCCTTTAACTAAGTTAATAGTATATTCTATACCCTCTAGGGCTAGGTATTCCTTTACTAACTACTTATTAAACGTCGCCTATTTACTAAGTAGCTCTAGTAGTAATTCTACTTCGCCCTCTAAGGCGTCCTCTTCGCCTAGGGCCTCTATTAGTAGCTTATAGGGGGTAATATTCCCTAAAACGTATATAATATAAGCCTTCTAGCTATTCTCTACGATTTCCTATATAAATACTAATAGCTTAGCAATACTAAGGCGTTTATATCCCTAGGTATTTATCTAGGTATTAATTATAATACCCTCCTTATTTATAGAGTATTATAATAGGAGGAGGTCCCCTACCCCTTTAGGGCGGGGAGCCTTAGCGAATAGTCGCTATATTTTCCTTAGTTATCCCCTCGAGTTAATAAGGAAGAATATTAACTAGTACGTATTTTAGCCTATTATAGAGGACCTATTAAACCCTTCTAATATAGGGGCGCGCGCTACTACGGGTTATAGTTATAGGGACTTTACTAGTTAACTACTAATAATATTAACTTATAAATAGGAGTCTATATCTACTACTACTTCCTATTTAGCGATATTCTAGAGAACGATCGCTTATCCTTTCGTAATATCTCCCTTTAGGAAAGTATCTAGTTTTAATATAAGCATAGGGGTTACTAGTATAATCCCCTAGCCTACTCTTTTTCTAATAAGTCGAGGTCCTCTACCTCCCTTATTAATTAGATTATATTAACCCTTACCTTATTAGTAAATACTTAGTATCCTATTAGTATTTTATTCGCGCTCTATTATTTATCTAGGTAGTCTACCCTCTTATACCCCTTCTTCTTATAGCTAAAGTATACTAAGGGGTCGGACGTCGCAGGTCGTGCGCTAGGGCTAAATATAGGCTAGCTCCGGTTAGGTCCCTATATAGCGCTAGCTAATTAGTAAGGTATTAGGCTCTAAGAACCTCGCGTAGTCCTATAACTAGAGCCCTACTAGCCTGCCTTTTAGCTCGCCCTTATTATAGGGGGTACCTTTAGTATATACTCCTCGCTTATATACTACTTCCTACTTTCGCTCCGTAGGGCCTTGCTACCTTATTAGTAATATATCTCCTATAAGTATTCCGCTTCTATAGCGATATCTCTTAGTCTCTATATCTTAACCTTCTAACGCTTAAGCTCCCTATATAGAAAGGGGGCTAGTTAGAAGTATAGTATATAAGCCTTAGCCTTGCTATTTTCTATACTAATTATACCTAAGTTCTAGTATATTACTAACTATTTAGTAAAGAACTATATTAGTAACTACGTCTCCCTCTACCTTATTATATCTAGCTTCTTATAATATCTCCGCTCTTAAAACTCTAGATTAATATATTATTAGTAAATAAACGCTATAAAGTTAGCCTAGGCTAGGTCTCCCTCTAGCCTAGCCCTATAGTATTACTACTAGGTCTATAGGGATAGGCTTATCTTTATAAGCGCCTATTAAATCTACTACTCTAGCGTGCTACTAGCATATAATTAGTATCTATCTTTAACTACTTAGATCTAGTTACTAACCTAGTCTATAGTAAAATCCTCGCTTATAGTATAGTAATTATATATAGGGGGTTTCTTATATTCTCTCTATAGCTACCTCGTTACTAAATAGTTAGTAAGCTCCTATAATAAGGTAGTAGTTTATTCCTTATACCTCTACTATTATAAATATATCTACCCTATAAGGCTCTCCTGCTATCTCTATAGTAATCTTATTACTTAGGTAAGGACGCCTAAGACGCTAGCTTTATAAGGGGTCTTAAGCAGGGTACCCTATTAGCTACTACTTACTATTTATTTACTAAGTAAAAGTCGCTCTAATAGTTCTAGCGTTACCTAAGACCTAGCCCGCCCCCTTAGGGTAGCCTCTCCTGCTATATTATTACTAAGATTATCTAACCCCCTAGCGTAGCGTCTATGCTATATTCCCTATATCTTAGGGCTTAGCGAGCGACTTACGTTACGTTAGCTAAGGCCCTATTAGTTATATTCTATATAACTAGCCTAGAGTTTATTATAGTTAAACTCTATTACTAATTCATCTATTACTAATATATTAGTATACTATCGCTAGTTCGTTTTAGATATTCTAACTAGCGCTAGTTTCTTAAATCGAGGTAGAAGTAATAGAGTTATAAGAGTATAGCTATAGGCCTATACTAGGAAAGGCTAGAATACTAAAATATAGGTATATATAGTTATATTAGACTATTACTTAACCTTCTAAGTCTCTAGCTTATAGAGTTTTCTTAAGGGGGTATATATTCGCTGCTAATTCGCTAATGTTTTGCTAGTAGCGTTAGCTCTGCATCCTATACCCGCTATTGTTCCTTATATATAACTATATTTATCTTAGTCGCTAAGTTAATAAGCCTTATCTTACTATCTTTTTTTTATATAAGAAAGAATAGATTATAATAAGCTATATAACTTTACTTAAGAAATCCCTTCTTTAGTCTATCCTTTAGAATTATAATAATATCTTACTCTAATCCTCTTAATATTAGGATTCCTTTTACTTACTACGCCTTATATAGTATTATTTAAATTATCTATAGAGGTATAATAGAAGGGTATATAGAGCTATAGTACTTAAATTCCTAGGCTAAAGCCTTCTCTCTTATAATAAGAATAGCTAAAAGGAGCTTCTTTTCTTTAGGCTATAGATAACTAATAGTCTTTAGGATAGCTTCTTATTAAGCTCTTATAAGCCTTATTCCTTACTTAATAATTAAAAACTTTAGTATAACTAAGCTTATAAATAGGGCGCTAGGATCTAGGATTATATTTTTCTTAGCTTTTACCTATACTTTGAATTTCTATTCTAGGTCTCTATCTAGGGTTAAACTATTTAATATAGTATTATTAAGGCCTCTGGCCACTGCATAGTGATTTTACCTGCTTAAGTGCAATAGACCTTCTAACTCCGCGCCTCCTGACAATATACAGCCTTTAGTTACGTGATCGTAACTCTCCTAACTATAGCTATACTTATACGTGCCTATAGCCTCACGATCTTCAACTTTATATTAATAATAACGTGGTTTTTAATTATTTAATAGACTACGAAACTATTAACTTTTCCTCTTATATACTACCCGCGCCGCTGTTAAATACTGCCTCTATTACCGCTTCATCCGCTAGAAGTCGTTACTATCTTTATAGCTATGCTATCGTTAGTAACGCTCGCTCTATTAGTTAGCGCAAGCCGTACTTACTAACGTTCCCCTAATAGGCCTAGGCTGCCTAGGCTACCTCTACCTTAGTAATACAGAGGACCTGCTTAAAGAAGGGCTACTCTATAGGGTATATAATAACCCGCTAAACTTCTACTACTAAGTTTACTTACTTAGCTCTAATACTATCGCGCCTTATAGAGTCCCCTATAGGGGTATTAAAGTAAGCCCTCTTAAGGGTTATACTAATAATACGCTCTCTATATATAGCGGAGTAGTTAATAAAGGAGCGGGTTTTATTAATTATATTAAGGCTAAACTTTCTAGTAACCCCCTCTATATTATTTATACTAAAGGGCGTGCCTTGCTCGGGCTTAGCGTATTTATATATAAGGTCTAGTACTAATATAATTAAGGGATAAGGATAAGGAAGAGGGAGAGGTATAAAGCCCTACTTATAGTAGCAGAGCTTCTTATACTTCTAGCTATAAGAACCTCTTAGGAAAGACCTCTTTAGTTAAGGAGTTACCTCTCGTATAGTAGCGTTTATAGCACCTTACTAGAAGGTCGACCTTTTAGGTTAAGGAGTTATCTCATATAGTAGCTTTTATAGCATCTTACTAGAAGGTTTAGCGAGAGTATTTCTAGGCTATGAGAGCCTTAGTAGCCCGTTCGGCTCCGATATAACTAGCCCTAGTGCGGCGCGCGTCTAACTTTATGCGAGGGTTTGCTTACGAGTAGTAGGAACGTATAGGGTTCTTATATTATTTTCCTTAACTAGTAGAGGGTATAGGTTAAAATACCTATATAGTATTTCCCGAATTATACCTGCGAACTAGGTGAATTTGTTATAGTCTTTTTGCAAAGGGGCTGCGGCGTAATTCCGAGCTCAATAGTATTATTAATAGGTTAAAATTTCTTATTTTTTATCTTATATATCGTATTAATATCTTCTATTAGTAATATAGGCGTTATTAGTATAGGTTTATAATTATTATAAGAGAAAGTAGTATCTATAGCTATAATAACTTCGATACCTTTTTAATATACTAACTTATACTTCCTCCTAAGTACTTTCTTCTTTAATATTCTTTTCTTAGGTTTATAAATATAGTATTAATAATTAATACTATAGCTATTATATCCTATTATATACCCTATACTTACGATCTTATTAAGCTTAGTAGTAACTTCGTTATAGATTATAGTCTCTAGGATTTTATTAAAAGTTAATCTAAACTCTTTAAAAATAGTAATAACTTCCTTATCTAGGTCTAGCTATTACTTAATTTTATCTAATAGGTTATAAGAGCTTTTAAAAGCTTATTAAATCGCTTTAATATCCTAGTATACCCTTATACTCCCTAGTATTATATCTAGCTCTTCTTTATCCTTAGTATTATTAACTTACTAATTATCTCTTATAAAGTCTAAGCTTATTACTATATTAGGTTTATTAGTAATAGCCTCTATTTCCCCTCCTTTATAGGAGATAAGAGAGTATATTAATACTAGGAAGAAATAAAGCGGTCTATCTTAGTAATAATTTCTAAAAAGCGAGTAGTTAAGTTTCTTATATAGAATAATAATAGGATATTAAATCTTAATATTCCTAGACTAAAGGATTCTAATAATCTAGTTTTATATATAATCTAGCGTTATTTAAGTATTTAAGATAAAGAGAGCTCCTAGTACTAGGTCCTTATTATAAGCGTTTTTAGGGAAAATAAAAAAGCTAATATCCTAAATCTAATTACTATTAATATAAACGTTATTTATAATTACGCTTATAAATTAGGTCCTCTGCTCTTTATTAGTAATCCCGCGGATCCCTATATTTATCTTAACTATATCGCTCTATAAGCCTAGGCGTTTAATATAACTTTTACTAATAAGGTTAATAGTAGAGCTACTATTAATAATCCCCCTAATAAATATATTTATAGAGCTATAAAGGGTAATAGTAATCTACTAGTAGGTTATAATAAAGTCTAGGATAGTAATACGTCTTAGTAGTAGAAGTAATACTAAATCCTAATCTTTTATTATAGCTCCTATTTAAAAATAAGATTAACTATATAGTAATTAAATTAAATTACCTTAGTCTATAAATCCTTAGGTAAGTTTATAGAGATAGTAGCTAAAGTTACTTAGCCTTTAGAATAGTTCTTATTATTATTCTATCGATCTATTTATTCCTATAGCTTATTATTACTAGCTCCTATTTTATTAAATTAATCTAGAAGCGTAATATTAGTAGGGATAAAAACCTCTTACGCCTTTAAGTTATATCTATCCTTATACTTAGTAATTATAGCTTTAGTAGTATTATAGATTATTCTATTCTAATTAAGCTAGTTCTAATAAAAGAAAGCTTTAGGGATAGCTACCTTTCTATTTTCTCTTTTACTATATAGCTTGAGGGTAAGAGTATAGCTAGTTTATAAATTGCTATATTAAATCTAAGGCTTATCTTATTTATCCTATTTCTACTACTTAACTTATTCTTTAGGGGCGTCTAGTAATATAGCGTCTTTAGCTTCTTTATTATTATCTAGTAGCTCTATAACTCTTTAGGTAATTTAAATAAGAGGGTCTTAAATTATAAGTAGGTCTACTATCTAGGGAGCTTAGTAATAATAAGTATTATAAGGTTCTATATAATAACCCCTAGCTTTCCCTCTTTCTATAGTAGTAATATCTTCTACTAAGTTAATATATTAGTTCTTTAGCTTAAAGCTAAAGAATATTATATCTATAAAGTTATATAATTAAGTAGTATCCTTTAATAAATTCGCAAAGCTAATAGATAGTTTAGGGCGTATCTCATTATAACTAATAACTCTTATAACCTCCTCTAGAAGCTTTAGTTACTACTTTTCTACTAACTTACTTATAGTAACTATATAGTACGCAAAGGTATCCTCGTTAACTAGAATATATTTTAAAATTATCTAGCTATTAGTTAATTTATAGTTATAGCCTTTATTAATAATACCTATCTTAACCTTAGTATTTATATCTAGGGTGCTAATAAAGTAGTAGGGCGATATATAGTAGCAGACCCTATTCTAGCTAGCCTTAAGATACTTAATGAAACTAACGACCATATAGTTAATAGCACTATAAAACTAGTAGGCTCTTATAGCTTAGAAAGGCGCGTACTATAGTAGTCTATCTTACTAGAAGCCTCTATAGCCTCCTCTTACTCTACCTCTTCTAAATCCCTAGTATTACTAGTATCCTCCTTAGTAGTCTCTATATCTAGCTTATAGGTAAAAGTATTACTATTATTAGTATTAAGTCTACGAATAATCCTAAGATTATTATTTATAAGGTTTAGTAGCTTCTATAGCGTTTAGATCGAAAGTATTATCTCCTTAGCTATTAACTCTCTTAATAAGAGTTATGATATTTTTTTTTATAATTAGCCCTATTAATATTTAAGGTCCTAAAGTTCTCTATAAGAGAGTTAATAATTAAGCTAGTAATTTAGGCTATAGAGAGTTCCTTAGCTTTAGCCCTCTATCTTATTAGAATTATCTTTATAGGGACTTTAAGCGTTATTATTAGTTTAAGCTTAATAAGGCTAGATAACTACTAAAGTTCCTAATAGGTAGTAGATTATTTAATTAGGGCGTCTTCTACTATAACTTATTACTTTAAAATAACCTTAGTAGGCTAGTAGCTAAGACTTTAGGCTATAGCTCTTATAGCTCTCTTTAAAAAATAGTAATAAGTAATGCGAACGAGCTTAGCGTTAGTAAGTTCTAGGTCTCTATATTAAATAGCTCTTTATTAAAGCTATTAAATAGTAGTAATTAATACTATAACCTAGGAAGGGTTATTATCCTTAATACGAGATCCTATAACTAGGTTCTAAAGGTCCTTATTAGGGTCCTAATAAGACTTCGGGTTTATAAATCTAAACTAGTATAGAAGTTTCTCCTTAGCTTCCTTCTAGGTCTTAGCTTTACTAATATAAGATCTTACTATATCTTAATAGTTACTAGAGCTATATATATAGACCTCGTTCTTTATATCGTTATTAGTCTTATAGTAAAGTTTTAAAAGGCTCTTATAATTAGTAATAAAGTAAGAGATATTAGTACTAATAAACTTAGGCGCTCTAGTTAAATAGGGAGTTATTACGATAATAGTAGGATATCTTATAAGGAGATTAGTAAGGGCTACGATATCCTAATTAGTATAACTTCTTTTAGGGGAATATAGAGTGCTTAAGAGTATTACTCCTATCTTAGAGGTAGGATTTATAGACCTATCTATATTATTATTAGAAGCTAGCTATCCTATAGCACGAGGTTATATCTCGCTAAATAAAGCCCCTATAAATCTCTCTTTAAGCTATTTCCCCTTATAAGAAGAGGATCTAGTATCTAAGTTAGCTAAGGAAGAAGAAGATATAATACTTATAAGTCTATAAAAATTAAAGTCGATATTATATAGCTAAAGTAATAGAGTCTTCTAGTTAATAAAGTAAAGTTATTATTATAATATCTTCTAAATAGAAAGATAAAGTAGATAGTTATAACTTTCTTTAAATAAAATAAAAAAGGAAATAGTATAAACTAAATAACTAAGTAAATATAGGAAAGGTCTAGCGACCTCGATCTTATTACTCTAGGCTATTATAGATCTACTTTAAGTCTTATTACTTAATATAAAAGGGTCTTCCTAATAATACTCTTATCTTAGAAGAATTCGCAGCTTTATTATATTAATATCCCTTAAAAGTTAGCACGTCGCTCTTAGTACTTAGAGCTATAATAGTAAGGGGTTTATTAGTCTCTAGTTACTAATCAAGTTAATCTCGCTATACTTATTAGCTTAGTAAGACTACTAATCTCTATATTAGTATTATATATAGCTATCTTAGCTATATTAGCTATAAGTCGCTAGTTAAATAATAGTAGTTATAATAATATATAAGGGGGTAAGGAAAGGAATACGCTCGCTAGAACCTATTAATAGTATAAAAAAAAGAAAAAAAGGGAGGATTTTAGGGTCTACGTCGTTCCTATTTTAATTCTATAAGAAAGCATAGCTATTACTATTCTCTTAGAACCTATATAGGTCTATGAATATCTTCCTCTCTTTAAACTATGTTTTTATTATTATTTATATTATTATTATTCGTTACTTATAAATTTCTTAAGTTATTATCGTATTCGAAGTAGATTAATTATATATATATATATATTCATAGTAGGGATATATAGACGTAGTAAAGGCACCTAACTCTTTAAGAAGCTTATAAAAGCTATTAAAAAAAGTAAAAGAATCCGCCTCTAGGTACTATTAGAAAGGGCTAGAACTAATAGGAACTAGAAAGATAATAAATAATATAGCTCTACTTATTAAGCTCGGAATTACGCCGCAGCCCCTTCGCAAAAAGACTATAACAAATTCACCTAGTTCGCAGGTATAATTCGGGAAATACTATATAGGTATTTTAACCTATACCCTCTACTAGTTAAGGAAAATAATATAGGAACCCTATACGTTCCTACTACTCGTAAGTAAACCCTCTAAATATTATAAAGTCGGATGCGCGCCGCACCGGGGCTAATTATATCGGAGCTAAACAGGCTACTAAGGCTCTCGTAGCAACGCCCTCGCTAAACCTTCTAGTAAGGTGCTACGAAAGCTACTATATGAGATAACTCCTTAACCTAAAAGGTCGACCTTCTAGTAAGGTGCTAAAGGTAAACGCTACTATATAAGAGGTAACTCCTTAACTAGAGAGGTCTTTCCTAAGAGGTTCTTATAGCTAGAAGCATAAGAAGCTCTGCTACGAGCAGGGCTTTATGCCTCTCCCTTATCCTTATCCTTATCCCTTAACTATATTAGTACTAAACCCTATATATAAATACGCTAAGCCCGAGCGAGGCACGCCCTTTAGTATAAATAATATAGAGGGGATCGCTAGAGAATTTAGCCTCGATATAATTAATAAAACCCGCTCCTTTATTAACTACTCCGCTATATATAGAGAGCGTATTATTAATATAGCCCTTAAGAGGGCTTACCTTAATACCCCTATAGGGGACTCTATAAAGCGCGATAGTATTAGAGCTAAGTAAGTAAACTTAGTAGTAGAAGTTTAGTAGGTTATTATATACCCTATAGAGTAGCCTTTCTTCGAGCAGGTCCTCCGCATTACTAAGGTAGAGGTAGCCTAGGCAGCCTAGGCGAACGTCGGTAAGTATAGCTTGCGCTAACTGCTTTAATATAGAGAGAGCGTTACTAACGATAGCATAGCTACGAAGGCGTTAGCTAACCCGATCGAATAAGAGGACTGCTAGCGGATAAAGCGGTAATAGAGGCGGTATTTAATAGCGGCGCGGGTAGTGCGCGAGAGGAAAAGTCAATAGTTTCGTAGTTTAAATAATTAAAAACTACGTTATTATCGATATGAAGTTGAAGATCGTGAGGCTATAGGCACGTATAAGTGCGGCTATAGTTAGGAAAGGATCACGTAACTAAAGGCTATATATTATTAGGAGGCGCGGAGTTAGAAGGTCTGTTGTACTTGAGCAGGTAAAATCACTATGCAGTGGCCAGAGGCCTAGCTCTACTTATAGATAGGTAAGAATATTAAAAGCAAGCTTAAAAGATACCTAGAATAATTCGCAGATCTAATTAAAAGAGACTATCTAAATTAAGCGTAGATTTACTAAGAAAATATTATAAAATAAGGTATAGGATTATTAAGGTACTCCTTATAATAATATATATATATCTACTTAAGTCCGCTACGCTCCTCTCCTCTACGCTCTACTCTATAGTCTTCCTATAACAGGTCCGTGCGCTAAGGGAGTTTTCCGAAAGTTGCGCAGCTAAGTCTATCTTATCCTATCCCACTATAAGCCTTCTTTAGTAACTTAAAATACTTAATATCTAAGGGCTAAAATAGATTAAATAAATAAGCTAGTATATAGAGTATAATAATATTATTTTCCTTATAATATATCTCGAAGTTAGTAGTATAATAACTCTTATACCTATTAATAATAAGGAGGTAATAACTACTACTTATATATAGTTTTATATACTAGTTAAAATACTATAACTAATATAAGCCTCTTTTATTTATTATCTTCTAATAATATAAGCTTTTATAAGTTTAATATAGTATCTTATTATATAAGTATACCTTCTAATTAGGTACCTAAGGCTCTAGGAGAGACTAAGTAGATTCTAGCTACTACTCAAATACTAAGATTTAGGGTTTAATTAATAGCCTAAATAGCTAGGTTTAATTAAGCTTCTTTAGTATATAATATTATTATTCTATTATAGTATCGCGTAGGTTATAAGGTAGAAGATAGTGTAGTTACGATCGGGTAGGCAGCTCACTTATATAGGCAGCTCGCTTATTAACCACGTTAATCTTTACCTATTTAGATTTATAAGCTATTAGCTAGCTAGAGTAGCTTATAATTACTATTAAGTTACCTTACTTGCTATTATATACTATAGATAGGAAGCCCTTTATAAATAAGGTAAGGATTAGTTAGAAAGTATAGTTTCAATTAGCAATATTAACCTTAGATATACTAACCTTCTATTTATTATTACCTTCTAGAATACTAGGGAGTGCTAGCCATAGCTAGTTCTAAGGAGAACACTTCCGTTAGCAAGGTTGCGCTATATATAGAATAAGTTTAATTAATAATACTATATATTCTATTCTTTATATTTTAATATTCTAAGACTAACTATAGCTTCGAGGTATATATAAGGGCTTATTATATACTTAAAGAAGTAATTTTTCTATTAGGCTTTATAATATAGTTTATTACTAGATACTAGGTAGTATATAAAGGAATAGGATAAGAAAGAGAGGTTTATAGAGAAAAAATAGCTAGGGTAGGTAGAATAAGCTATAGGTGCTCGTTGTCACGAATAGCGAATGGGCGAAGGTTAACACACTTTAATTACGCTATATTAAGTAGATTCTGCGTTAAAGAAGGGAAAGGTCTATCTATAGGCTAGTATAGCCCCGGAAGGCAAAAGGCTCGCCTAGAGACTATATAACTTAGTAGTTATATAATCTAAAATTTAAGTAAGTCTAACCTAGCGCTATAATATTACCCCCCCGGGCCCCCCTCTTTATTAGTATTACTATCTATAGCAATTAACTATTAAGTATTTACTAAATAGCGTTCCTATTCCTAATAGTTACGCTAGGGCGTTATTACTATCTATAGTAATAGGGTCCTTATCTTAGGTAGTAGCTAGAAGCTAGGCTAAAAGGTATTTTAATAGTTTTATAGTAGCTAGGTTAGTAGTACAGAAGTCCTATAGCGCTGCTAGGGCGTATTTAAAACTCTTAGTATTATACTAAGTAGGGTTATAGTTATAGCCCTTCAAATTAATGTAATATTGTAAGAATACCGAAGGTATACCTTAAAAGGTTCTATAATAATCTTATAAGGGTTATATAAACCTTAATAAATAACTATAGTATATATGGTTATATACCTATATAATATCTCTTTAATAATACTTTAATAACTATAAAACATAAAATCATAACTATAAAAGTATTTCCTTCATGGAATAAATAGTTTAGAAATCTATATAAATTCTAATAATAATAATAACCTTATATATATATTTATAATCCTTAGCTTTATGGCTATAAATATATAGAAATTTCGCACGGACCACATAGTGATCTAAGCGCGATTTCTGCTTAATAAGCTACTACTTTGCAGTTACGTTTCAGAATATCTTACCCCTCACTTCGTGAGGGCAGGATTTGTAACTTAGAAATAATATCATTAATACTATTAATACTTAAGAATTTCTCTATTAATCAATTCTAGGAAAAATACCTCCTTATGCTTAGATTTATCATCTTTTATCATAATATCACTCAGCCTATTAATATCTATTATTAAGGCTGTTTTACCGCCCCTTTTGCTACTTATATACCTATTCTTACAAATATTATAACTATTCTTAGTATAACTAGCTAGTAGTTACTTAGATGACTTTATATTCTAGCCTATTATTAAACTTAATAATAGGTAGTAAGGCCTTAAATTAACTTAGTAAAGGGTCCCTGGTAGCCTTCTAGAGCTTACTAGGGTAGAATATAGGGTAATAGTTATATTCTTTTAGTACGTCTAGTACTTATATTCCCCTACGGCTAGTAGCTTTAATTAGCTATAAGCTATCCTATAGTATTAAGAGCTTTAAAGAGTTTTCTTAATACTATCCCTCTATTAATATATAGATAGAGTCCCCTATAGCTAAGTTATTAAGCTAGTAGTAGTAGTTAGTAGCTTAGGTATAGCGTTATTAAGCTATAGCTATATTTCTTTTAGTAATATCCTAGGTATTATGGAGGTTTTATATAAGCTACTAGGTATTACTTTAGTTAATTTTCTCTTTTATAATTAAGAATCCTTATATATATTAGTCCTAAGTGGCCTCTGGCCACTGCATAGTGATTTTACCTGCTCAAGTGCAACAGACCTTCTAACTCCGCGCCTCCTGATAATACATAGCCTTCGGTCACGTGATTATAATTGCTAACTACCTTTCCTAACTATAGCCGCACTTATACGTGCCCTACTAGATAGCCTCACGATCTTTAACTTTATATCGATAACAACGTGGTTTTTGATTATTTAATAGACTACGTAACTATCGACTTTTCCTCTCGCGCACTACCCGCGCTACTATTAAATACTACCTCTATTACCGCTTCGTCCGCTAGAATAGCTATGCTATCGTTAGCAACGCTCTCTCTATTAGTTAGCATAAGCTATACTTACTAATATTCACCTAGGCTGCCTAGGCTACCTCTACCTTAGTAATACGGAGGACCTGCTTAAAGAAGGGCTACTCTATAGGGTATATAACGACCCGCTAAACTTCTACTACTAAGTTTACTTACTTAGCTCTAATACTATTATACCTTATAGAGTCCCCTATAGGGGTATTAAAGTAAGCCCTCTTAAGGGTTATACTAATAATACGCTCTCTATATATAGCAGAGTAGTTAATAAAAGAGCGGGTTTTATTAATTATATCGAGGCTAAACTCTCTAGCGACCCCCTCTATATTATTTATACTAAAGGGTATACCTCGCTTAGGCTTAGTATATTTATATACGGGGTCTAGTACTAATATAATTAAGGATTTATCGTGGGTTATAGGGATAAGGATAAGGATAAGGGAGAGGTATAAGGCCCTGCTCATAGCAGCAGAGCTTCTTATACTTCTAGCTATGAGAACCTCTTGGGAAAGACCTCTCTAGTTAAGGAGTCACTTCTTATATAGTAATATTCGCAGTACCTTTAGCACCTTACTAGAAGGTCGACCTTTTAGGGTAAGGAGTTATCTTATATAGTAGCTTTTACCTTACTAGAAGGTTTAGCAAGGGCGTTTCTAAGCCACGAGAGCCTTAATAGCCCGTTTAGCTCTAATATAATCAGCCCTAGTATAGCGCGCGTCCGACTTTATAATATTTAGAGGGTTTGCTTATAAGTAGTAGGAACGTATAGGGTTCCTATATTATTTTCCTTAACTAGTAGAGGGTATAGGTTAAAATACCTATATAGTGTTTCCCGAATTATGCCTGCAAACTAGGTGAATTTGTTGTAGTCTTTTTGCGAAGGGGCTGCGGCGTAATTCCGAGCTCAATATTAGTCCTAAGTAAAGTGTATTTATAGTAAGTACTCGTATTCGATTTTAAATAGTATAGGCTCTATAGTTTCGTTTAGTAGTATTACTTAGGCGAAGTCTATAGCGGGGAGTATTTCGCTCTAGTTATCCTAGAACTAGTTTATCTATAGGTATAAGTATTAAGTTAGATATTCGTTAAGAATCTTAGTTTATCTTCTAGTCTCTATATAGCTTACTATACTTAGCTATATAGATATACTATAGATTTTATAAAGCTTATTTTAGAAGTTAGAAGTAAATTAAGGGCTTCTATTAGATATAATTATAGTAGGGAAACTAGTATAGCGGAAGATATAACTATAGTATAGCTAGGCGAGGTCCCGCGTTATAATAGTTTTATAATAAGGGAGGGAAACTATGTTTTTTAATGGGCGGTATATTACTATAAATATATTATTATACCCATAGTAGTTAGGTAGGTATAATATAAAGCCTATTATAATATATTCCTAGGGGTAGTCTAGTATTAGTAAGGGTTTTAACTTACCTAGGGGCTTATTTCTTAGCTTCTAAGCCTAGTAATAAGTCTATAGACTTATCTAAGCCTATAGATAATAATAATATAGATCCTAATAATAAGGCTCTTAGCTATATATAGCTATTCTGTAATAATAGGCCCCTAAGGGTTATAAAAGATAATATAATAGCCTACGA